>RJWH01001227.1:289917-426978 GCA_004363575.1 Solenodon paradoxus | reverse complement strand
TATGTACCAGTGAGTCCCTGTTTAGTGGGATGGAGGTTAGTGTGATATCTAGCTTGTAACTGAAGCTCTAGACAATTTGGGGGCTTTCAGAGCAGAGGGGTCATGTCTTCCAGACTTTACAAGAGGCATAAAGGCAGCAAGGGGGCAGAATCTCAGTTTCCCAGTCCAGGTTTATGCAACAGCAGAAGGACATGTCTAGTGACTAAGCAGACAGCCCTAGATAGTGTCGCAGTGTGTGCCACCTTATGGAGAGGGAACAGAACTTCCCAGTCTATAGTTCCATTAGGTTATTTCTCACTGTGCATACATTATATTGTGTGGTTATCAGAACTCCTTCCTTTTCCTCATGGACACATAGCTAACCTATATTACCTCATCTCCCCTGTATTAATGCAGAAATGGAACTGACTTTTAAAACCTGTATGTACTTTGATGTGTACTTTCCTTCCTAATCTGCAGGTGAATATATGCAAGCCAATGGAGGTCACATAATTCTAGGAAATCACAGTCACCGAATCAGGGGTTCTTAACCTGGGATTCACTAATATTTAGAGAACCATGACTTTGGATTGAGAATACAAAATAAGCTATAAATTCACTAATCTCTAACTAAAAGTTATTATTTTCTACAAATATGAAAGCAGACATCAATGCATAGTTTTATTGGCAATACCTGTGATTTTGTGACCAATAAAAATTACAGGAATTTTCATTGTATTACAGTTATTGGAGTTACTACAAGAAATGTAAGCTCACATTTTCTTTGAGATAATAGTTATTAGACCTACTACTCTTTTATTCCATATGCTAATAAAGCACATATATAACACAAATTTAAATACAGCTTGGTAACTATGTCAATAAAGTTGGTTTTCTTTGTAATTTCACATGATTTTTCGTGCCTTTAAAAAACAATTCTCTGAGAAGACATTCTTCGGCATCATTGGATTGGCAAAGGAGGGTTATGGAACACAACGAGTCAGTAACATTTGTTCTAGATGGCTTTTTGAATGACTTCATGGATCAGGGTCCTTTTTCCTCTCCTCTTTATCTCTATTCACTGACCCACATTGGACTGCAATGTGAGAAATAAGTTGCTGTGTAACATAAGTGAGATTTGAAGGCTTTTTTTTTTAGAACATCTGTCCCATGCAGACAACTACCCTTGCTACCAAAATGGCCTAAACATGGTAAAGACCACCACACACCTGAAGAGACCTCTGGGTAAAAAAGGACCCAGAAGTGAATAGAGAGGACTGAAGATTACATAGGACCAATAAAGATGTCTCATAGATAGCAACCTGGAGTAGAAAGTGATACTCAGTACAGTTTAAATAAAGCTTAATCACAGTAAGATAAACATTTCTATTATTTCTGAATTTATACACTGAGATTTATAACCTCAACACAACATTTTTGTT
The DNA here is from genome assembly GCA_004363575.1 of Solenodon paradoxus. Lineage (NCBI taxonomy): Eukaryota > Metazoa > Chordata > Mammalia > Eulipotyphla > Solenodontidae > Solenodon > Solenodon paradoxus. Next base: position 425,557 of record RJWH01001227.1, on the reverse strand, counting down.
ATTTTTCTTTTCCTTGTTATTTTTTCTCAGAGCAGATATTACGTGTTTTTGAATATACACATACTTGTGTATATATGTGTATATGTGTACATAGTTTTAGAACCGTCTTCACTTAATAGGTTCTAGAGTTTAACATGAAACAGAGGCCAATAGCCACAGATGCAGTCAGTATTACATATAGATTCCTTCTATATAGGAACTTGAAAGTTGTGAATTTTTTAAAAACCTTGTTAGTTTTAAATAAAATAGTCTGAATGGAACCCTCCAGGGTTTTCAAGACAGGAATACATTTGACAATACTTACCTCAAGGCATTTTTTAAAAAGACTCTTCTGTCTTTATCTTAATCTTAGACTAACTGAATAGGTCACTGTGAAACTTCCATATTGTTAAAAGTTACATGCAAAGGCCCTTCTGAGAACAGACTAACCCTTATAAGCTAAATAACTTATGGAATTATAAGTGTAAGATAGTAACACATTCATGGCTAGTGTGCTATGAAGTTTTGAGTTTCAGCATTAAAATGTATTATAAACATAATCCACTTGTTCTTAAAAATTACATCATGTAAACTTCAGCCTGACCACTGTTGTATACCAGGCACCATACCTTACGCCGGCAAATAAAATTTTTAATGAATGAGTAAATTAATAGTCAGCATTTATTTTAATTACATGTCACTCGACTGGATTTTTTTATGAGAAAGCTGTTTCCTTTTTCAAATAAGGCTAAGTACTCGATTTAGAAAATAAAGCTTCTAAATGACAATGCTCAATGACCCTTGAAATTCTTTAGGTGTTTTACAGAGTTCCTTGATGGAAGTTAGTCTTTAAAACTGCTTGTAAGAGGCTTAGTGTTTGTGTGTTTTAGGAAGTACAAACATTGTTTGCATTCTTTAATTATTCATGCTAATTTTCACACATTCTAATAAAGAATAGCATAATGAATTCCCCAAGTACCCATTATCCAAATCCAACAATTATGTTGCCATTCTTATCATTCCCTCTCCCCAAGCCTTTTTTTGTTTTCTTTTGTCCTTTTCTGTTGGAGCATTTTAAAGTAAATCCTAGTCATAGTATTACTTTGCCTCTTTAAAGCATACATCTCTAATGGATAAGGATTTTTTTTAACAATACTCCAATAGTATTAGTTCGTGAGACAAAATTATTACCAACACTTAATAGCATACAGTCCATGTTCAAATTCTGCCTGGTTGTCTCAAAAATGTCTTACTTTGGTTTGTTTGAATCAAGATCCAAACAATGTCCACAACGGTTGCCTTTAGTTAATGTATCTCTAAAGTTGAATAAATTACTTCTCTGTTTAAGAAAAAAAAAATTGTTGAAATCAAGTCAGTCATTTGTTCTATAGAAATTTTCTCCTCCTGGATTTGCTGATTGTATATGGCATAGTTTAACATGTCCCTCTCTTTTTTGTAAAAAATGTAGTTAATTCTATAGCCTTACTTGGATTCAAGATACATTTTATACACACAAATATAGTTTTATTTTGGCAAGACAAGTTCATAGGTGATTCTGTGCACTTCCTGTTCCATTTGGAGGTACATATTATCTTATCTGCCTTTTAGTGATGCTACACTTGACCAGTGACTTTAAGTGTTGTCTGAGCCATCATTACAGCGCTCTTTCACTTAAGAGAATTAGCTACAAATGATGGTTGGCTAGAGCTATTATTTCACAGAAATGAAACACGGCAAATTTCTAATCCTAACATTCATTCTGCATTAGCTGTAATTTTATAAAGAAAACAATGTCTTTCATCAATTCTGTGGATACCAATTCATATCAAAGACAGGATACATGCTTCTTTTACTGAATTATAATCTACTTTCAGAATATGAGCTGGAGTCCTGAGTAATGAGTTTTCTCCCAAACCATTGTACACTGCTACCCCTAAGGTCACCAGGTAATGTTTACTGTGAATTTAGCAGGATTAGAAGGGGATGGGATAGGACAGGACTAGGTAGGCCAAGGTTTGGTGTGCAAACACAGTGAGAAGGGACTGAGTCAGGGAAAAGAGAAGTACCTGAAGCACGCTCTAGGAGGTGGAATCTGAGTCTTCTGAGCTGTCCTGGGCATCGGTGTTCTCCGTGGACTCGCTGGGTTTCTTTTTGTCACTGCCACTGTCACCATTAGCTGGGTTCTTCTGACAGGTCTCTTCGGAAGCACGAAACGTGCTGCCATGGGTCTCGTGGTTCTTCCTGGAAGCCAGCACCACATACCCACCCTTTTCCTTGAGCTCCCGTTGTCTTCTCAGCTCTGCTGCCATCTGCGAGAGATCCCGCTTCATAGCATAAGCATCTTCCCCATCTGCATAGTATTTGGGTTCCACCTCACTAATCTGAAAGTTGAGGGTGTTAGAATAAAGGTGTAAGGCTGCTCGATTACTCGTCCTGACGTGCAGGGACACGTACTTGGCGCTGAAGTTCTCTATCATGGCCCGGGAGGCCTGGTCCATCAGCTTCTGGGCCAGGCCGAGGCGCCGGTGTGAACGCTTCACCGCCACGGAGGTGATATGTCCATGGGGGACATCATCTGGATCCTCCTCCATTTTGGCCAAGACGTAGCCCACAATCTTCCCATCCTCGTCCTCAGCGATGTACGAGAGCTGGGGCCAGGAGAGGTCATGGTAGAAATAGTATTTCATCTGAGAGTTCTCAGGAAGGCACAGGAGGTTGCAGTGCTGCATGGCCATCAGGTCCTCGAGCCGAGCACTGCGAATGTTCATGGCGGCGGTGGCGGCGGGAGCGAGCTGCAGTAGGACTGCAGGCTCTGCGAGAGCCGCGAGGCCAAGCACAGGAGGCGCTGCTTGCCTCCAGCGCTGGAGCCCAGGAGCCCAGAGGCGCCAGCCGGTGCAGATGAAGGATGGGGGGAAGGCAAGGGGCCCAGGAGGCGGAAGGGGTGGTGCTAAGAGGTGGCTTCGGAAGTGCGCCACCTCGCCCGGCCAATCAAGTTTTCACTTTGTTTTGCGCGTGCGTGCGCGAGGTTTGGCGGGTGGGCAAGAGCATTTCGCTTAAGAGCTCGCAGGTGGAAGGTGTTGTGTTTCTTTCCTTGCTGCCGTCCTTTGTTTCAGTTTTAACAATTTGGATACATCTGGGTGAATGTTCACTAACTCAGCAAAACCGTGCAGCCAGGCTTTAAATCAAGAACCAAAACATTGCAGGCCCTCCTGAAGTGCCCCTCTTGGTACTGTCCTCTTCCCCCTGCCCACGTGTCCCAGAATAATTATCACCTAGACTTGCAGCTAGAGTCATAACGCATGCACTGTGTTTGTGTTTTTCCTCCCTCTCAATGTTTGTTTCAACGGCCTTATGTGTACTTGTGAGTTCATTTCCAAATTTTTCTGTTGCCTAAATATATCGCAATTTATGTACCCATTCTACTGTTGATGGCCCTTTGTTACCAGTTTAGGAACAGGTTGAGTAGTATCGCTAAACGTTCTGGAACATGTCTTTTGTTAACACATTCATATTTGCCTGTGATTACAATTATTGGGTCCAAAGAAATGATGTTCAACCTTTATAAATATTGCCAAGCAATTTTCCAATTCTCCACATTCTCAGCATTTAGTGTTTACCCAGTTTTCATTTTAGCTTTTTTTTTTTTTTTTAAAGGAAAGGTGCAGGTGGAAATGAAGGCCAGTAGGCAAACAGGCAGGAAGATAGGAGAGGAAGAAGCATTTTTTAATTTTTACTTAGTTGTTCATCATGGTGGTTCTCCCCATCCAGGGAAGCAAACCCTAGTCCTTGGGATGTATGTGGACTTCTCTTGGCCAGAGGTGGCGGACCTAACCACTATTCCATCAGTGCAGTCTTGCCATTCTTACAGGTGGGTAGACGTATTACATTGTAGTTTTATTTTGCATTTTTCTGAGGACCAGTGAAATTGAGCAGGTTCATATGCTTGTTTAGCCATTCTGTATGCTTTTTTGTTACATGGTTAAGATCTTTTGCTTGTTTTGCTAATTGGGTTTGTGGTTTTTCTCATTGTTTAAACGTTTTGTTTTGTTTTTTAAGAAGGCGTATTGAATATAAAACTTTTGTCAGCTATAGTAAATTGAATCCTGCTCTCCTTGTTGGTTTTTCACTCTTAGTGGTGATTCCTGAGCACCAAGTCTGAATTTTAATATAGTCCATTTTGTGCAAATTTTGAATTTCATGGCATGCTTTTGTTTGTTTTTATGAAATCTTTGTGTAATCTAAGATTACAGAAATGTTTTCCTGTTTTTTCCCTCTGAGATTTCTTTATTGTTATACATTTTATGTTTAGATCTGCTATCCACTGAAACTTTGTTCACCTGGCACAGATTCTTACTAAACAATCATCCTTTCTCCACTGCAATGTTTCCTTTGGCATAAAGACTAAATTATATCTGTATACATTTAAAACACTTCGATAATGCAATTTTGGAGTATTTCTTTAACAGTATATAGAAGTCACAGTTTTTGGTACTCCTTACATATAAACTGACAACCCCACAGTTATCTATGGATCTTGTACAATCTAACTTATGAATTTCCTAGTATAGCATTACCTGGGAACTCAAATACTAAAATGTATTCTGTTATAATCAGGCAGTCATTGTTCTTATAACATTAGCTAGGTCATAGTTATGTTCTAACCCATCTAGAATATAGGTGCAGCATTCTTTCCAATGAGAATACACACCCCTTTAGGAGCTAGTCTGGAGATAATAAAACATTGGATTACTACTATTTTTGCTATAGCTTAATAATTAGCTATGTTTCTGCTAATGTTTTTAAGACTTGAGATACAAGCTCCTTGATGTTTTTATTGACTCTGTACATTGGAAAAGTTATTTCCAAGTATTATTTCTATTTAGGAATTTCTCTTTTATGTTTTATCTCATTCTAAAGGCAGGAATATGTACTTATGGATGGTAAACCTTAATCCAGAATAGTCATTTGGTTGATCCTTCTATAATTGGTTCTTTGTAAAAATTGTTGTCAACTAAAATTTGAGTACATTGCTCTCTTTTGTGGGAACATTGTGTCTTTACTGGACTTACTAAAATATAAACTTGACACATGGGACAGGTGTAACAAAACAGACCAACTTAGAAAAACTCAGACCCATATATTAATTAACGTTGTACTGTAATATCTTTTCTAACCTTTCTCATTCCATCTTGAAAGATGAAGATCCTTGGATCCATACAAATTTGGGAAAATGAGTCATTCTCTTAATCAGTAAATTTTGTTCATTTAATTCTGTTTATCCTGAATCTGAAGCCTAATCATAGTAGTAAGGCAACAACTGAAAATGTTTTCAGAGGCAACTAGTTGGACCCAGAAAGGGAAAATGCCAGTTACTTTCGCTGCAATATGAGACAAAGAATTTCTGTAACTAAATTGTTTGGATAGCGACACAGATTACAACAGCAGAGACTGGATTTAGTATAAACCCAGCCTTCTCTTTTTTCAGAGAATAATAAAATTGGTATTTTGTTAGGTGAACGGTTAGAGACCCAGTGGAGAAAACTTCAGTCAGAAGAGCAGCTTCAGGCAAGAACTGAATAAGGAGAACTGACTCGTATTAAACAGTGGGGCTTTCTCTGTCTTCATGAATCTGTGTTCAGACCATTTTCCTCAGAGTAGAAATACATATGAACTTATGATTACCAAGCAGACTTAATATTGGGGTTCTCTATGAGTTTTGTGTAAAGAGGAAAAAGTCTTTTTGGCTTCCTTTGACAAAAGTCATGGCTCTGGCTGATGTGTTAGTTTAAATTGGATGCAATAGGAGTTTTGCATTAGAAACCTATCAAATATGCTGTGTTAGCATAAATATACCCAAGAAAGTAAACATTTGAGTGACATTTGTGAAATGTAGGTACACCTTGGAATCCTGAGACTGGGTTTTATCCCAGACTATGGTTTTATTCCTGTAGGTTTAGGTAAGTAATGTCTCAAGTAATGATTCTGTAACAATCATCATCATATATTTTTTTAGAGTCTTTGTAACGCAGAAGGTCTGTAAGTAGTAAGTTTTAGGTATTTTACCTTCCAGTGAGGGAGTGGCTAACAGAAGGTGCCATATCAGATAAGATTAAGATTTTCTTGGGCAAAGTATTGTATAAATCTCTTTCAAATTTTGGAGAACAAAGGAAGTCTTTGCTTATAGCCTCAAAGAATTTTGGTCAGTGTGAATTGCAGGACTGTATGGTTTTGGGGTTTTATTGGAAAAGAAAAATTAGAGCAAAGCTTAATAACATAAAATATTCAGTATGTAGGAAGCAGGATAGTAAGGTGGAAAGTGTTAGGAATGACAGGAAAAAAGTAAGACTGTGTTGTGTTCAATTTGAAGATCTTTAAAACTGACTTTTTCTGCTAAGTAGTTGTAAGGGATTATTTTTAACCATCTTCTTAAAGTAAGAAGGTGATTCAGAGTTATAATTGATTCAAAAGGTGGCATGTAAGCCGTCACTGAAGCGATTATCTTATATATGGAAGAAGAGCTTGGAAGAGCTTCTGAGGGACATAGCTTTTTTTTTGATTCTTATATTTTCAAATTTTGCTCAAATATACTCTCTTTTGTATAGTCTTTTTTAATTTCCTTTCCCTTGAGAAAAAGATTTACTTCCTTATTGTTATACTGTTGTCCATTATCTGTGCTATATGTGAATAACTTACTTTATTCTTAATCCTTTTCTCTTTATTTCTTGAAGATACAACCCTGTCTTAAACAAATATTTGATTTTTTAGGGACTCGAAATTGCATACTTCATAGTAGGTACTGAGTGATTACTTACATAACAAATATGTAATTGAAAGTATAAATATAATAAGACAGACTAAATAAATCCTTTTTTATGCGATTAAAGTGTATGATTATAGTACGTATTTTTGTGTAATGATAACCATTATTGTTACTTAGAGTATGTAATGAGAAAATATATTACTCATGCTACATCATTTTCTAGACTTGGCATTATTTTCACTAACCAACTACATTATCTACCAAATGCTACAATCTCTAGGCTACTCAGAGATACGCAGATATTTTCATTATGTAAAAGAAAAGAAAACTGAACATAATTTGGCAATCAGTTTTCAGCTCTAAATTTCTCTTTCATACCTTGAGAAGTGTGTTGGTCATTGTCTATTGTATTAATAATTCATTTTCAACATATTTTCCACAAACTATGTTTCTCAGACTTACCTTTGAACTGACCTCCAGTAGACGTGGTCTGTGGGAAACACAGGGGCAGATGGAAGAGGAAGAATGGGAAAAAAGCTCCACTGCTAGGTTGTCTTTAGGTAGCATCTTTATGCAGTGGTCTGTTTCCTCTGTAGTTTTAGCCCCCCATTAGACAAACTTTGTGAGTTCTAGTTCGGACCAGACAACCTTGGTTTCTACTTTCAGTCATAAGATTCTTCTTCTTTGTCATTCCAGCTCTAGAAATGGTAGCAGCTTCCTGCAGTTGTTATTGTTTTGCTTGCTGCAGTGTCCCCAGTTGGTTTTTCAGCTCTTTTATCACTCATTATGTATTAAATATCTTCTTTTTAAATTACCTAGAGTGATTTCCTGGCAGGCCCCTGACTGATGGAGGAATTATAGTAATTTAAAATTTTGAATGTATATTTAAATTTTATATTTATTTCCCAGTTTAACATACAAAACCAGTATACTACAGCCACCAGTGAATGATAATAAGGCAAGATATTCAGAAGTCATGGATTCAATTCAGTGTTCTCAAGTATTAGAAGGGAAGACACCTATCATTTATAGAATTCTTGTTGGGTCAGGTACCAGAAACATACTCATCAGCTCCAGATTATTTCCATGTAAGTGTGCCTGTTGTCCCTAAATACCATTAGTTAGACAAGCACTATAAGGCCTTGGAGATCTTTGGAAATAATTGATTGCTAATATTATATTTGAAGCAATTTGTATGTCAGATCATGAACATCATTGTATAGAATTAGATATGGAAATAAAGAGTAACAATAAAAAGGGAGTGGTGACCTGAGACTAACTGATATATCTGAAGAGAAGACTTGGCATTAAGAAACATGTTGGTTATTGTATAAAGAAATTTAACTTCCATCTTGGGCAGGCCACCTAGCTTTATCGGGTTTTCTGGTTTTTCCTCTAGAAGATGGAAAACTATTTAACGACCCTGATATTTTGTTTTGAAATTAAATCATATAATGCATATAAGAACATTATGTGAAGTATGATGACTATTATCTAGTGCATTTTTTAATGGACATTATCTTGAATTTCTGACGATATACCTGATACAGCAGATATTATTATTTTACTTACAATTTTACTTTGGCTTTGATATAAGTAGTTTAGAAAAAATAGTGTTGGAATGATTAAAAGGCAAGAGAACAACTAGTCTCTATAGCTTTTGGAAGGACACAAAAGGAGAAAACTAATTTATCTCACATTTGTCTATTTAAATCTAGTGATTTGTTCCATTGTTAGTTATAGAGCCAGCCTTCTTTCAAATCTCACTGATGTTTTGTTTTCCATGGTCCCACTGGAACATTGCTTGCAACCAAAATACTATCCATTACTCTCTGCTATATTGTGAAGTAGTCAACAGAATGGTTAAGTAAGAGAAATAAAACTACTTCAGAAATTAGTCATCGGATTCTAGAGGCAATCTAGATGCCAAACTCCTACATAATTGCTTTTGGTTTCCTGGTGTACATCAGTTTCCAACATTTATAAGTTTTGCTCCTTTATAATCTCCATGCTGCTTAGTCCTGTCATTTTGAAAATAGTTGACTTAATTTTTTTTTTGCCAGACTTCAGTTCTTTTAAAAGTGAATTACTTCTCAATTACTTCTCAGTTACCTTTCCAGTGATTGTCTATAGGAAAAACTGAGTTTTATTTTTCTAGTGTTTCTACTTTTCATTGAAATTTTATTAAAGGAGTGTTACATCTTGACATTAGGTAGATGTGAGTTGAGCATCACTGTCAATCAACATCTGTATATAATACATTAAGTTCCCCACCAGGAATTCATTTCTGTTCTTCACCACATATTGACCTCTTCTACCTGATTTTCCCACTCTTCTTCCACTTCCCTTTTGGTAAACACTACTTCGATTCTAAAAACTAAAAGTCTGTTTTTGTTTGATTTCATTCATTTGTTTGGTTTCTCTATGTATCACACATCAGTGAAATCATACAGTGTTTAAAACAATCTAGTATTTCTTTAAAAAATAAATTTTATTTAACAGCCATGCCAAATAATGGTTTTATTGTTTGGTTGAATCACATGCATACAATCTCTGAACCTCCCTAGAAATAAAATTATGTCATTATTAGTCTAGCACAGATGAATTTTGTTGTTGTTGGAGTGGGCTGGTGGGAGTCAAAGAGGAGAGGGATGACGTGGTGACAATACTTAAGTGGAATTCACTAGAGGAAAAACCACCTTCTCTGAACAAACAGCAAGTGAGTGTTAAATGTTTTACACTAAATGAAGAAACGATGGATTTCTTTTCCTCAGTCTTAGTGATAATCCTTGGTAATAAATAACTTGATGTAGTAACATATACACAGTACTATTCTGTTTACACCCTTTCCATTGCTGTGGGCTAGAATTAATTTGCAAAGTATAATGCGTTATAAGTGTGCAGTAATTTAGGGGTACATATGATCCTTACTAGTTTAATTATGAGAATTAAAATTGGTGAAATCTGATTTAGCATTGCTTTGTTATAAGTGATGAGAATATAAGAGACATCATGGGTATATCTAATCAATGTCTGATTGCTAAGTCTTGATCCTAACATATATTAGGTCAGATAATTTACTTTAGCTATACTGGTCATCAAATTCAGAAATAAAAAGCTTTCAAGAAGTAGAACTGAATTTGGAAAATCATTATAAAAACAGAGAACTGATTTGCCTTTTGATATTTCATCAGGAAGATAGATGAGTTGAGGTTTGATGGAATTTCTCAAGAACCTTACTAAGGTAATTTTCCCAGTTCACCATTCAAGACATGTAATTCAAACAGTTGAAAGTTATGAATATAAGGTTATATGTTTTAACTGCATAAGTAATTCACTCAAAACTATGTTACCAATTAAACACTAGATTATGATTCACTTTCTAATTTATCCAAGAAATGTGGAGCATGTTTAAAATGTTTTCTCTTCAACAATTTTCTCTCTGTGTCTTTCTTACTGCTATTAGCACTTGAATTTCCTCTTGGCTTTACCTCTCCAGCATAACACAGATTGAACATGCAAAGCATACAACACAGAAAAAGAGAGATGACACCCAGGTCACTATTCTCCTGGCTCACTTTGCTAATCTGCTTCAACTGCCATCACTAATTAGGGTGAAGAGATGACTACTACCAGGGCTGTGACTGCTGTTTCTGTATTTAAATGCACCCGAAGAACTATACATAATTTTTCCACTTGATGAACTTATTACTCAATTTCTAATATAGGAAGACAAGAGATTAACTTTCCAGAGTTTAGGAACTTTTTTGAAAACCATGATTACATACTTTGAATGGTCAATAACGTCTTTCCTTTAAAAGAATGTTTAGAAGATATATGCAGAGTTTAAAAAATGCTAAGCATTTGTATAATCACCACTGAACCTAGGAATAGGCTAACATGTTACTAATACATCTGAAGCCACTTCTATAACCTTGTGAACTATCTTCCTATGATCAGTTAATCTCAATCTTGACTGCTATATTGATTATTTACTTACATATATTCTTAAATGACTGTTTAATTTTACTGTTATAGTGATTTTATAAGTAGTCATAATGTGTATAGTTGTGTGCCTTGCATTGCTTTTGCTCACTAGATATTTGAGATCCATCCAGGTTGGTATATACCTTTTGCTCTGGTTTAATCTACCATTATGTAACTATAATGAAACAATTTAATTAACTCCTTTGCTACCACAGACATTTTGAGTTATTTCTAGGGGTTTGTTGTTGTTCTTGGCTTACTGCTGCAAATTGTTACTTTTCTACTGGTGCATAACACATTACCGCACACTTAAAGGCTTAAAGCAGCACACATTTGTAAATGTATAGTTTTGCTGGTCAAGAGTCTAGACATAGCATGACTCCACTGGTGTTTTTGCTCAGAATCTCATAAGGCCCAAATGAAGATGTTGGTCAGGGCTGTAGTTTCCTCTGAGGTGCCAGGTCTTCTTCCAAACTTATTCCATTTGTTGGTAGAATTTAGTTCTTTCTGGTTAGATTGAGGTCTCTACTTTCTTGCTCCCTGCCAACCAGCGGATCTCTCTCAGCTTGAGCGGCCATTCATCTTTCCCTGGCATGTGAATCATTTTACAAGATGGCAGTTTGCTTATTCAGGGCGATTCAGCAAAATCATTATCTTTGGTTTTTAAATTGCGTCTACCAATTTCAGGGCTCCATGAGTAATCCAGACCCACCAACAGTGGCATTCCTTTTGATGAAACCAAAGATAACTAATCAGAGACCCCAATTACTTCTGCAAAATCCTTTCTGCCTTGTAATGCAACATGATCATGGAGGTGATATCTCATCATACTCAAAAGTCCTGCTCATAAAGTAGGAGGTGTTATAAGGATATATGTGTGGAAATAATGCAGAAACATTTTAGAATTCTGCCTATCACACAAGCAATTCTGTAAAGAGACATCTCTAAAGGTTTATACAACTAATAACAGTTTCAAAATACATTAAAACCGGTAGAACTGAATAGACAAATGGAGATTTCAATATTTTGGTCTCAATAACTGATACGTCATGTAGACAGCAAATCAGTAAGTATACATAACATTTGCACAGCACTATCAACCAATTTTGCTTAAATGAAGTTGGAGAAGAGTTTTCCCCAGTCAACAGAATCTGCGGTGCACATAGTACGATTGCCAAAATGGAGCCATAAAACAAGACAACATATTTAAGAGGATTTAAACAGTAATAGTGTTTATTCTTTGACAACAATAGAATTAAATTAAAATTAATAAGAGGGCCACATGATGACTGAGATGCTGGTGTGCAGACTACGGATAGCCCAAAGACCCAGGTTCAGAAACCAAAATGAACGACTAAATAAATAAGGATATGTCATCCTGTTCTTTCTTTCTTAAGTCCTTCTTTCTTTCCTTCCTTCTTTCCTCCCTTCCTCACTCCCTCCCTCCCTCCCTTCTTTTCTCCCTCTCTTAAAGAAAAAAAACAATTGCTGGTCGGTGGAGCAGCTCTTGGGTTGATCCCCTCTGAAGGAGCAGGCCACATGCTCCTGGATAGAGTCCTGGGTCAGAGGAGGCACAACCAGTGTGACTAGCTAAATAATAATAAAATAGGGATGCTTTCTTGTTCTCCTTTCTTTTCCTGCCTGTCTTAACTGTTCACCTTCATCCATGCTTGTACCTTTCCTTAAAAAAGAAAGAAAAAAAATTACAGAAGATATTGGAAAATATACAAATATTTGGAAAATATTTAGTGCATTTCTAAATAGTATTTGGGTCACAGAAGAAATCACAAGGGCAGTTAGAAGTTTCAACTGATTGTGGTAAAACTTAAAAAGTAAAGATGTCAGTTGTATCTAATATTCTTTGGGTGGTGGTTCACAGGTGTTTGCTTTGTTAATATGCTTTACAGCTTTAACATATATTACCTATATACTTCAGTTAATATTAAAAATGAATGCAAATCTGGCTGAAATAACCATATGGAATAACCCTTGAAAGACTGTGTAGGTATAATCCAAAATGGATTTGGGGTAGGTACAACCGTATGATAGATTTCAAGCTTAATCAAGAAACATTACATTTTAGGCTATATTATATGAAGTCTCTGTTAATTATTACTGTTTTTACTTCTAAAAACCTTTGACCATGAGTAACACTTAAGAACATACCACATCCCGGGCTTGTTGCCAGTTCAGGTTCTCTGTAGTCTTTGTCAAAGAATAGAAAATGAACATATGTGCTCCATGCAGTTGCTTGTATCATTAGGCATAAAAAAAAATCCACAGCATCTGCAGTTCCTTGTTTTAATTAGATCCTGAAGCAGTGGCTGCAGCTGAGCCGTTTATTGTGTCTGTAAACCAGAGTCAGTAGAGGGAAGAGGTTTTTCCTAATGTCACTTCTGGAAGTGATTATGATGGCAACAGCATAGGTGAGACAGAATGAGGACCTTAGACTGAAACTTTGATGTAATGGAAACAACTAAAGAAAGGCAGCATGTTCAGCATTTTGTAGCAAGGGACATGGAAACGAGGACAGAAACTTACCCATGACAAAAAGCAGGAGAGACCTAGATTTTACTACAGTCATGGACTAAATGACTATCAGTAAAATGTCAATTCTTAAGTCAGTTTCATCTTGAGAAAATGTGTACTCTCATTCTTAAATCATATTTTAACTTAATATGAGATATTTTCTAAATGTGTGTATGTAGAAAATTTTTCCAAGATACACGTCTCAATACAAACACAAATTCAATGATTGTTAACATTTGAATTTTTTAATTAATTGCATTTTTATTGCTAGCAATTTAGAGTTATTTTTGGATAAAAATATCTGTTGTCTTCAAATCACTATAATTTCCCTAGGCAACTGTTTACTATGGCAAAATGTTGGCTACTCAAAATTATTATGAGGGTCTTCTTAGTCCTTGAAAATCAAAGTGGAAACAATCCTTCCTTCCTCCCATTGACATACTTGTTTTTCATACTCAAATTTTCTTTTATAAAACATTTTTATCATAATGATTGAGTGGAATAATTTTACTGTTGGTTACAAAATATATCTTTAAGGACTTTTAATATTGACTGTAGATAAAGTGTCACTTTTATAATATTAAATTGGACCAGAAAAGCATGTCAAATTTATAAAACTGTTTGCTCCTACAAAACTATAAGATTGGAAGGATTTTGAAGAGGGTTGGCTTAAAGCACTTCATTATTTTGAATGCCCGATTAATGTTCATAGATTTCCCATGCTCGCTTTTATGTGGGGGTTGGTCTGAAATGCAGTATATTATGCAATGGTTTTGTCATGTATCAGTGATGATATTAACAGTCTAATGCTAAACAGGTTCTGAGGAAATGAAGAGGAAAAAAAATGACTTACTATATTTACCCTGAAACAAGATTCAATCTGCCACTGTATTTAATGCTATATTTTTCATTATCTCACAAGCATATGTTGAAACCGCTACAGATGATGAAGTTAGCTGCTGGGCAGAGTTATCATCAGTGCTTTCCATCTTTATTTTAATAAGAGGAGGGAACAGATTGTTTGTGACCTTTGTCAAGGGCTTCCTATAGATAAGAAACCTAACCACCAAATCACTAGCCTGGAGCCCTGCTGAATATTCAAAACCTCCTCTCCTAGAATCAAGTGTCTTATAACAAAGCTATTGTTTCTGATAGAACCTTGTCTTGAACAAAAGGTCCCAAAGGTAAAGGTAAATTATGTGTGTGTGTATACATATATATGTGTGTGTGTATGTATGTATACATATGTATGTATATATGTATATAATTTTGAAAGTGTTATATGTGTAATATTTTCTAGGAGTCTGATTGGTTCTGTAGGGAAAACACTTTCCTTAAGGTCTGCACAGACTTAAAAATAACAATGCCTGCTGCCTGCTACCAGTTTGGACACTGGAATTTTAGTGAATCTTGACACATTTGTAAAACCAAGCCTCCTGGGTTTGGTGGCTCTGTCGGAAAGCAGCAGTGACATTGGCATCACTTGAGTGTTTACCTCTGTTGCTGTGCTACATTCTTTACTGCGTTGTCTCATATAATCTGGAGATAAATCCTATGATTGTCTGTTTTATAGATTGCTAAACTGGACCCAAGAAGACCAAGTAACTTCATTAAAGTTACCCAATGAACGTTGGAGCTCAGGTAATGAAACTCAGATCCAGTGTGTCTTACTCTGGGACCTAATTATTTATTTGTTCTGATCTGGGCTTTCAAAATTGCTGTCTTTTGAGATGGTCTTAGTTATTCTATAAAGTATATTTCTGATGTTTCAGTTAATTTAAATAATAGGAGTATGAGAAGTCTTTGGTTTCTGTGGCACATATTCAATTATTCCACTAAATCATCTCAAGATTCCTCTTCCACCACCACCACCACCACCAGTAAGTGATAGTATTTGGAGGTGGGGCCTTTGGAGGTAATAAGGTTTAGACAAAGTTCTGAGGGTAGAATCCGCATGATGGGATGAATGTCTTTATAAGAAGAGATGTGGTATGGGGACGACGGTATCTCTCTCTCTGTCTCTCTCATTGTCCACATCTGCTCCCCACCAGGTGAGGACACAGCAAGAAGGCCACAATCTACAAACCAGAAAGGTGACTCTCACTGGACACTGAATCTGCTAGCTCTTCGGTTTTGGACTTTCCTGTCCTATGTCTGTACTTGTGGGAAAATTATAGAAGATAGTACAGCTAATATGTTTACTTTTTGTATCTTGTTCTCATTTTCTAAATTATATTGTCCTACTGTATTGTACAGTTTCCCCTCAACAGTAGCATACTTCCTAAAACTCTCCTATGCTTATTTGTATAGAATTGGTCAGAAAAAAATCAGTTCCGTATTTTGAAGCCTCACTGTTAATCACAAGTGATTTTATAATCTTGACTAGAAAAAGTTTAACTTTGATGATGCATTCTTTAGACAAAAGCTATGTAAAATGTGGCTAGCCAACTGGTAAGAGTATCTAAACAATTTATTAGTCCATCATACACCAGAAAGTTTGTCCTAGAATGGAAATCAACACATTGCTGCTTTTATTGAGACTATTTTGTGTTGGAGAAAAATGAGTACCTGAATCAGTTTACTTCTGTTGAAGTTAAATTCTTATTTGTATTATCCAACACAAATTTAAATAGAAAGCCACAGCCCACTTTCAAATTAGACTTCACAATTGAAAATTATTGTCCTTACTAGGTTGTCTTTGCTAAAAATACTAATCTATTGCCTTTATTAGGGTAAGTTAGTTTCTGTGTTCCCAAAACCTTGATAAGAACATGAAGTAAACCTCAATAGTTCTCAACATTCTCATTTTCTTACATTAAATAGTTACCAATAGGCCTAACATTTCTTAATTAATAAATGATCAATTAATTGTCGAAATTTTAGAATGAAGAACTCAGAATGAAAAGTCCTAAGATATGATTTGGTTTTTTCTTTCATTGAATACCATATGTAGTATTCACTCAATCTCCCTACGAATTGCTTTCTTACAAAAAAAAAAAAATTCTTTTCTCTAAAAATAAATCATAGTTTTCTTTTTAAATATTCACATAAAGTATACTTTTAAAATTTATTTAGTGCTATCATATCACTGTTTCAAAAAATGTCACTATCTCATTAAATAGGGATATTTCAAGAGCAATATTATGAACCAATGCCTTGAGTTTGCCCAAACTAAATGACTAAAGCCACTGACACTGAATTTCAATCATATAATTTTATGTACATGCATCTGTTAGTTGAAAAATTGAATATACACTGTCAAAATTTTTTAAACTGAAAGCTGTTTTGTAACATTTTAAATGGAAAAATGGAATACAACATCATTCTCTTAATTTGTTTTATTCTTGTTTGTTGGTTTTTTTTTTTTTTTTAGTTTTAGCAAAGAAGTCCTGTCACAACATTAAAGAAATATGAACAGTCTTCAGTGATGAAACTGATAATGAACAGAAAGTGAAAATAAAACCATGGTTAATCATAGAAGACATAACGAGAAGAGAAAATTAGGGCTGAGAAATGAGGAAAATCAGTAGTCATTTATGTACGAATAATACCGTTGGACCAACATCGTCTAGTCCAACTTGACAATGCTTTAAGCAATGACATACAAACAACATCCAAGGTACAGGTCCTCTTTGCAAAATTATTTCTAAATGGCTTTACTTAATTTGAATATGATACCTCTTTACAGCTCTTAAATCTTTCAGTTCAATTTTTAATTGCCATTATTCCATTCTGATCTGGCCTCGTCTCTTGCAGGTTTTACATGAATCTTTGTATCCACAACCACAATCTGAGGAACACATTAATGGAAAAAAAGGAAAAATAGCTATCCTGATGTCACCTGCCTCTCAGGGTAGAATATCCTTATGCTTTGCCTTAAGCTACAGGTTAGGACTTCAAAATGATGTGGTGGAAAGTCTTCTTGTTTCTTTATCAGCTAATGTTGATGGACTTAATACTATACAGGCTGGTATGAGAAGTTAGCTAAGGAAAACACACACCTTGAAAATAATAGTATTGAAATCCTTGAATTTATGGAGATTTTGAGAGAAGTGCAACCTGAAAGTGGTCTCCTACTTATGTCATCTTATGTTATCATAGACTTGGCTAAGTCTGTCTTTTTCTCTTGGGGCCAGAGTCTGTTTATACTAAGGTAAATCATTATAAAAGGAGCAGATATGATATGAAGGAGCAGAATTTGGAGTTAGGAAGGCTAATTCTGGAGTACCCATTAGGAGAGCCCTCATGAACCTCTCTCTGAGACATCAGTAGTTAGGTGTCTGCAGAATAGGCTCTTAATTCCTACTCCATAAGGTATTTTTAATGTTAAAAGAAAAAATACATGAAAGACTGCACAGATTCCAATAGGCATTAATTGGTTAATTAATGCTTGAATGTGTGGTCTTCAGATGAAAATATATTGGTTCTTGTTTTAGTCTGTCATTCTGACTTTCTCTAACTTCTGAAACTGCTGATAGATTCTAATATGAGACCCACATTCATTCATTCGTTCACCTTGCCTAGTAAGTGTATGTGTGTACACATAAAAGAGTATTCATATGCATACCCACACCTACATTTGCCTCTAAATTCAGATAATTTGCAGATGCTCTGAAGCTCATTTAGTTTTGTTGTTTTTGTTGTTGTTGATTTGTCTATGTCCATAAATCCCAGGATAAGAAATTTTGATTCAGTATCACTATCTCATGACATTTGTTTGGAGGATGAAATGGATACAGCAGCTACTAATAATGCGATCTGCCAAATGGTTCTGCATTCCTTTGTCTTCTTTGAGTATGTCTTTGTTGGCTAAAGAACTAGGGAAGAAACTCCTAAAATTTGATTTCCCTTTGTAAAAAATCGATTGGCTATATTCCAAGAGATCAAAGCCAGATTGTCTTTGGAAATTGAAACTAAAACCCTGCATTTGTGATCCGAGACCTTAGTGCTACCATTCATTAATGCTATTTTGATATCCAGCACTTGAAAAATACTCTGTATGAACAATTGGGGAGTCTAGCAAAATAGTTTTGACATTTTGCTAACATTAGTGCTTCAACACTGAACCATCTGCTAGAGAATTCCGAGTCTGAATGAAAGGTGTAAACCTGGATTAGCATTGATATGGTTTTCTATCAAGTTTGGCTTATTCTCAATCTCACTGGATGTTTTCCAGGTCCCTTTGGAAGCCAAGATTGCCATTGTAGAGTGCAATGCCATATGTTAAGATTCATGTGACATATTACCTAAAAGTCATGAATTATTATATCGTGTCTCTTTACGGAACTGTGATTAGGAATGTTTATGTAAATGAGCCTCCAAAGAAAAATGGTACTCCTCTTAGGCAACATTTTGCATGTTAGCACTGTAGAGATTCCCTGACTCAAGTGTATCTTGAAAACAGCCCAATTCTGGGATAAAAACTTCAATGCGTTTTACTAAACATACTGATTTTAGAGCAGAGGAGGGATGACAACTCAAGGAAGTTGTTAGAAATTAGCTAGGACATTCCTCTCTAAAACAATAATATTACCAAGAAAAGTGCTCCAAAAACTAACCAACATGCTGTATTTCTAAGGGCAAGTCAAAAATAGAGCAATATACACGTTACTAAAGAAAACATAAATAAGAATGTTTTGTTCTTTTGGGTATTTAAATACACACACATGTATCTATACACACATTTATCCACACGTGCAAATATCACATAATACTTTCTTGTTAATCAGAGATTTTTCAGGTTTTTAATGGAAAATTGAACTTTTTACAACATTACTTAAGCAATAGATAAATGGAGCTCATTTAAGTATCTATGTGTACTAAACAATGTTTTGGCTTTTAAAAGGTTTTGGAACTTCTAGTTTGGTATTTCTTTTGAACAAATAGAAGGTAAATATGTTAAGCTACTATATTAGAGAAGCAATAGACTTACATAGCTATAGCTACATTCTTATTCTAGTCCCTTGCTATGAAGCTTGTTATGGGTTAATGCATACGAATTAGATTAATTTGGGCAGGGGAAATGTTTCTATGTTATAGCCAATGTTTTCTATTCTAATTAATGTTCCCAGACACTGTCAGACACTGACAGATACACATCTCACTTCTCTTTGAGTATCTGGAATAAGATCAATATTTGGTTAATGCCTAATATTAAAGAAAATATTAGTCACTGTTGAAACAAAGTTAAATCTTTAAGATACTTTAGTGTACTGATTTGTTAGTCTTCTGTATATGTATCATTTGTTCTGTAGATGAATTAATCAAGATTTGTAATTCTATAACTCACCTTTAGGAGATATATGCATGTTTGCATATAAAACTAAATCATTTGTTTTACCAGTAACATTTTCTGTGTATCTTTTTAATGACCTACTAAGTATGACATTCAAATATAAGAAATATTATCACATATAACTAGTTCACATTATGAAAATTCCTAAATACTTAGGAAAGTATATGGAAATAAGATGTTTTATATATAGATGCATATAAGTATGTACATTTCATGTAATTATAAGATGAATAATTACACTAAACTTGGATCATATTTTCAGATCCAGTCATACTTAATGGGCATATACTCAAGGCTCAGTGTCACTATGGAACCAGTCTCATGTGATTATGTGTGGGATCAGCATGATCGGCTGTCACTGGTTTCACTGACATCTGTCCCCACAGTGAGACAAGCTGCAACATGAATTATTGAAGACATACACATACAGATCTGTGTCATGATTACGCCAAATAATACATGTTGCCACACTCTAAGTCATGGCGGACATCGACTTTAACCCTTTTTGACAATCTGCTACTGTGTTACAGATTGAAAAAAGAAACTAGTATTATATTTTGTGATAAGCTTTTGTATCAGTTTAAAAATAAAGTTATCTCCCCCTTCTACTAAAGGTTTTTATCTGCTTTTTACAGATATTTGCCAAATGATTTGAACATAAGCATTATGTTAAATCTTTATTTCATCAGTGATTGCTATCCTATAGTTAAATGATAAAAACAGATATAGTAATTGTAAAATGATTACACTTTGGCAGATTAGTAGATGCTACTTTACTAAAGAAGTGTCTCTAATTGGGGGGAGCTTGAAGCAACTTACAAACAGTAGTAAATGCATTTATCAGTAAACTTTTCTAAAACTATTACAGAATTTAGACAACAACCTAGTTTAAAATTCTTATCAAATAAGAAATATGCTCCAGAGTAACAATTCAAGCATTCATTATTTGAATACGTCTTACTAGTCTGAAGCAGTACTTTTATAATACACCCTCCCAAACTTCACAAAAGTGTACCTAATACTTTATTTAACCACTGTTTATTTTGTAGCTAGCATGCTTATCTATTAAGGGTTGAATGATATACACATATTTGCTGGGACAAATTATGTTGCTATATTGCTAATGATGTGATTATTTAATTGAATAATTCAAATGTAACTTGTATGGTTATACTTGAACAAGTTGTTTAACTTCTCTGTGTCTCAGTTGTACTTAGCTATTAAATAGCTTAACAATTATATACTTGCCTGTCATGCAGAGTTGTTGTGTAGGTAGACTAAAGTAGTAGATGTAAAAATGCTTTGTAAATTCAGAACTCCACTATTTAATATTCATAATAGCGTGTGGTATTCCATAAGTTAATAATTGTTATAAAACATTCTCCCAAAGATATTTATACTTAATAAGAGAATCTAGAGAATTTCCCAATAGTACTCGTTTCTCTGTCTTATTTTCCATTCTGTTTACTTTTCTGCTTCTCAGGTCATTTTTCAAATACTTAGGGACGTGAATGGTGTTTAGTAATAAATGTTTGGCAAGGAGCCAGGAGAAAAATGGAGTTGAATATTGTCGGAAGATAATCTCAGTTTTTTCGTGTTTTTTGTGATCTTATGAGCAGAGAAACTGGCTGCTTTTGTTCTGGACTATTGTTTTATGGGTATTCCTGTAACGAACATCTCTGGAAGATGAGAGCATCTTCCTTCAGAAATTGAGAAAGTACGTTTACTGTACGGTATATAGGATTTGGATTTTTCCGGGGTCCAGTTTCTTCTAATGCAACCCGCTCCATGTTATCATCTGGCCTTTTTTGTATGGCCTTGTGGGAAACACAGTTCAACACAAATGCCAATTCTCTAGCTATTGCTATTGCTCTGAGTAATAAAATATCCAGAAGTTGTGACTTGCCAGCATCCTTGAAACTCTAGTGAGCTAGCTTGTTAAATTACAAATACAGTAAAATCTTAGGTCCTTCACAGTTCTTGATAGATATTTCCAGAAAAAAACCAACATGTCCCTGCCATGGGGTTATTCATCCCTTTCATGATAAGAGATTTGTGGAGAGAAAGAGGAGGATCAGAGATAGTGACTTTGAAATACAGGAATTACCAAATATGAACAGTGAATGGAAAGGAGTCTAAGTTCACTGCTCACTCCTGCTGGTACTTTGCTGTCAATAAAGAAGGTCTAAGAGCAGTGCAAACTTGACAGCATTTGTAATAACAATTTCTTATGAACAGAAACAGGTAATACATTCCTGATCCTTGGCATTAACCTGTCCTCCCAGAGCATGCAGAAATGCCTTCTTACCACCAGATCAAAGCCGCTCTACAGTAATTCTAAGTCGTTACTCAAAAATGATTTATTTCCCTGGAGACCTGATCATGTCCATTTCTCTTCTCCAGCTCCTAGGTCTTAACATTATTATTCATATACTGGTTCTTCATTTTGAACCTGGTATTTTTTCTGCCTATTAACAGCAACACACTTTGGTTATCAGACATGCTTTCAAGCATATATCCCCCTCTCCTATTTATTTAGTAATTTAGTTTATGTAAAAAATACCACAGACTTACTCTGGACAGAAATTCTCCTTTTATTCTCAGTTACATACTTGTATCAAATCAATATCATCACCATTATTGGTTAAGGTAAGGAACCTATTTTACCCCCTTCTCCATGATGATTCCAAGATGGACATGTAACTTGACCCATTAAGACTGAATCTCAGGTGTTTTACTGGTTATGCTAAATTAAATTTTGATGGATTTGAACAAGGAGGCATAATTGTTGTTGCTACAACAGCCATATACAGAACTGAGAAGATAGAGGAGACAGAAATAGAAATGAATTTCTAATTGTATAATTTTCATGCTGAATCAAGACTTAGTACCTGATGCTTTTGATGGTTAATACAATTAACCACCTTTCTTTTGTTTTCTGTTACAAACAAAGGGAAATATCCTAGTTAACAGAAATGAGTAATATATCCTTTCCTGGATTTAGTCCTGTAGAATTTAATTCTTGGTATTGGCCTACTTGTCTTGGTTGAGTCTATAGACATTCTTCTAAAATGGTGTTTGCAATATTCTAAAAATGTTTAAAAATGGAAATAGGCAAAGAGTATAGGTAAAAAGCATTCTGGGGAATGCAAGTTAACCCAGTTAATTCATGTTACCTTTTGCATAAAATATTGAAGTCAGTGAAGTTGGTCTTATGGATTGAGAATATTTTTTATAGTCCTCTTACTTTGTTTATAAGAATTCTGGAAACTCTGTCTCCTTATATCCTTCTTAATTTCTACAACTTTAACAATTTTTTTCCCCCAGACCCCTATCTAAACTTGTTATTGAAGATTTAATTCACACTAAAGCAGTGGATCTGTGTATGTGTGTGTGTGGTATATGTGTGTGTGTGCGTGTGTGAACTAGAATATGTCAAAATCTATGAGTTTTCTTTCTCTGAATAGTTACAAAAATGCCTTTACACAAAAATTTGCATAGAGTTTGAGAGGTTTTTATTACCCTAAATCTTGTTTATGGTTTATGGTCTCAAGTTAAGAATTCACTCACTAGGTTATAAGTGATGGATTATAGCTTTATGGGTTAACATCTTCCCAAAATATTTTTATTTAAATTATCATTAAAATATTAACTAGAAGATGCAGTTCTAATTGTGTAACATTGTGCATTAACCAATGTTTAGTATAAAGTATTTTGGGAGACATCTTCTGGTTTTCTCTGAAACTTTACCTGTCAGGTTCTTACCTTTTGTATTCTCATTGACCTAGTATATGAAACTGGGCATTTGTGAGGATAAGGGAGTTAGTTCCTAATCATTATATTAAAATAAAATAAGTCTTCTATAATAAAGTAGAAAGTGTATTAATGTATCTCATTAATGATGGAATAATGCTGACTCTGTGGGAAGGAGATTTGACAGTTGTCTATAATTTTCCCATTGTGCTTCATTATTCCCCAGGCTAGTGTGAACAGAATAAACACTGGAGAAAGTAAGTTTCCTTTCACATTCAAAGAGTTGAAAACAGTTAACTAAATGAACAAAGCATGGTGATCTTCTGGTACTTGACTGGGATGTGTAAATTACCAAGATTACGTGAATATAAAGTTGTTTTGTGCCAAGATAAGAGAAAAAGATGGGGATCTACCTTACTCCATATGTCTCATAAACCCGGTTCACATGTTACTATAAAGTTCAGTTTATAGGCTATCACATATAAATATTATTTGCACATAGCTGCAATATATTTTGCTTCTAAATATTTGAATTGTCTTTGGATTTCTAAGGTCAGGGTAAGGGAAATTGGGAGTGAGAAATCTTTGTAGAGAATTCATAGTCTAATTTAAAGGGTGATTGAGAAAAAAATAATTTTTCAAAAATTGTGTAGTTTTCTAAGTCAATTATAAAATGAATATATGGAAAATATGTGCATTGTTTGCATTTGATATACTCATCTCCCCAATTTTAACTTATTTATGAGTATGCAAATGTTATGCAAAATTAGGAGACTCCCTGGGGGTATAGCATTCTACTGTCAGCAAGATATTCCAAAAACAGATGTTTTAATATAGTCTTTAGGATTTGATGAGGGAAATTATGAAGTGCTATGTGAAGTCAATTTTTTTAATTTGAAAATTTTTCAAAAGCATATTGATGCAGTCTTTTTTTGAATAGATATACAAATTCTCTTATACTGTCACTGGAACACAAAAAGATTTAGAATGGCAAAATAAAAACAAAAAAGATGTGCCATCTTAAGGGACTTTGCAGAATCCAGGCATACCTTTATAGTTATGACTATAATTCAGTCTTTTGTTCTGTAGCTTATGTCTGTATTGTTATATGAGAATGAATTATTTATTAAAATATACTCTAAATAATGCTACATCTTGTATAAAGTTTGGGTTAGATTTTTCACAACTTTCAGAGAGTGAAGGTCTTTATGTAATTACTAGAAGTTTAAACAATAAAATAATTTCCTCAAAATGGAACAGGAAAGCCTACTTATTTGAAATCTCTATCTCACTTTTTATGCAAATAAATAGAAAAATGTTCTCTCATTCCACAGAAATGTACAATTTAGTTACTTCATATATATGGTATGCAAATGGGAGAGAGTGTAGCCGCTTCACCTCTTCTTCCCATTTTCTACTCTTCCCCTACTTTTCCAGCTAAATTCTTAAGGATACGAAATGTGTTTGTTCAGTAAGGAGAATTAGGTCAAATCTACCAAACATGTCAACTTTTTGAGCTTCTCCAATATTAAATATTGTCTAAAGTTGTCTTTGTATCATTTATAGCCATAAGCTCTGAATAAATGGTAAAGGTTCCTTTAAAAGCTAAAGCATAGTAGACCTGTGAAAAGGATCCTTTTCCCAATGATATATTCTTGTTTCAAAAAAAAAAAGAAAAAGAGCTGGACTGTTGGCCCTCAACACCAATTTGTATGCTGTTTTGCATATATTTACATATGATATTCCTAAGCCCTTAATTCCAAATATGCAAAATAAAATAAAATTAATTAAATAGGGTAAGTGACTCCAGTTGAAGACCAACTCAGTGGGAAGGGCATGGCACACACAAAATACATAACAGATTTAAAAGCCCATCATTTTAATTGCATACCAGATGAAGAGACAGTAACCCTGAAGCTGAAAATGGCTGTGCCTCAACTTTTCTTGGCAGGGGCATTGCCAGGAGCTCCTCTAGCGTAGCCTGCCTTTTCAGCTATCCTAGCCCAATCTACTAGCGGTCACATCGTCATCACCATCATCATTATCATCAGTCTGCATTTGTACATATGCGATCTCATTAGATTTTCATATCAAATCTCTGAGGAAAGTCAGAGACAATTATTTTCCTTAACTTGGAGCCTGAGGGCAAGAGAAGTTAAATCATTTCCCCAGAATTACATTTGTAGCAACAGTAGAGTTGGGAAAATCCTGACAGTTTACTCCAATTTTACTATTCTTTTCCTCTACTCCTAGGAGCTTCTCATATTTCTCTTCTCATATGTCTCATATTGCCCAGATGGTGCTTAAGTTTTAAGGTTAGGGGAAGTGGAGATAGGGAATGGGTAAATTGTAAAGTATATCAAATTATTTTAAGTTCTATAGGGGAAAGAGGAAAGAAGATAAAGAATAAAAAGTACCAGATTTTGTATAGGAGGAATTGGTTCAATAGAAAGTGTTCAAGGAAGGATTAATGAGAAAGTGACATTTGAACGAGGAGGTAAGGAAGTAAGTTCTAGGGGAAGAGTGCTTCAGTCTGATGGAAAAACAAGTGTAAAGTCTCTGAGACAGGAGTAGAGCTAGCATCTTCAAATAACAATATGGAAGCCATTTGGACCATTGAGAGAACTTGAGCTTTTGCTCAGAATGACATGAAAAACCCCTGGAGAGATGAGTAACAGAATGTCATGATTTTGTCTCACTATTTGTGGTAAATTAAACAAACTGACCACCATATTTTGTATCTCCTCCCAGAAAGAAGTGGAATCTTTTATCAATCCAGATGGAGACAAAAACTATATTGGTTGCTTGAGAGAGCTGTATGTAAATACATGTTTATATTAGGTAAGAACATGTTAATTAGGTAACTGAAGGGTGAAAAGTAGAATTCCAGTCAGTGAAGTAGGAAGTCACTACATCCTAGAGGACTTGGGGAAATTTAAGAGGTTAGAATATTTTAACTTAGAAATTTAGAGGAGGTATACCATGAAGCCAAAAAAAATCCTATCTCTGAGTAGAGAATGATGGCCCGTTTTGCTGGTGTCTCTGAAATCTGTGACAAGACTGACATAAGTGTTGGGGAAACTGCTAACTGGATTAGGTTCTGTAATGGGAAGATACTGTCAGCCACTGGGGAAGAAGTGCTGAGGGAGCATGCTTGTATGAACCACCAGCGGACAGGAACCAATGGGGAAAAGCAAGTCCCGTCTTCCTCTGGTTTTGCAATCTCTCTCTAGCAATCTTTACCTCCTGTTCACCAAATCTAATATCACTGTCTGCTCTATTCAAGCTCTGTCATCCCAAAGTAGATTATAAAAGGGTTAGTAGTAGCTTTTCATTATATATATTATATTTTATTGGAATCCTAATGTGGTTATTAATTCTTTATATTTTTTCCTTAAAATTATCCCTTTTATACTTAAGTCTAAGGCTCAGTCTATGTCCACTAGTGGGTAGAAAAGAGTGAGAGAACTTTTTCTAGAGCAGATGATATTTGAAGAAAAAACAAGTGAAAAACACAATAAAAATATCTCCCAAACCTCTGTGTACACTTCCAAATGTTGAGACCATTTTCAGTAGCATCTCTAATTTTTCCTACGCTGAAGTACTTGCTTTTCCTCCAAATTTCCTGAACAAAGAAATGTCTCTTAGGACTACTTTCTATTGTGTTGGTCACCTGTGGATGTGCTACGTCTCCTCTAAGATGGAATATGGGTTTGTTTTCCATTTCTGTTTCTTTTGTTGCTAATGGAATGAGTGGATAGTTGGGTAGAAGATTAGAAGGAAGGAAGGAGGGATGAATGAATTAACCTCATGGCTTAATTTATACCCTTACCCAGGTCTTCAACATTCCTAAAGGATATTTTTTGTAAATTGTCTTTCTGATGTGCTAAGATAAATTAATGAAAAGTTAGTGAAATATAGAATTGTGCAGGTAGGAGGGATACATCATATTGTTTGGTCTGATTGCCTATCTTTCTTTAATAACTAATAATCTCTTTCATCTTGAAATTTATTAATTAATTTTTGAACATTTGAGTGTCCATATGTAAGGCACTATTTTACTAAGCTACTAGAGCTTTGTCATGTCTACACTCTCTCTTATTATAATATAAGCTTATTTGTCCTTAATTTCTAAATGTGGAGATTAGATACTTTAAAAAACAAATAAATTACCCAGGATTGTTGCATAATTTTCAGGGTCCATTTAAAATTAAAAATGAAGGACTCCTGTTAAAAATGATTAAGAATTTCAAGATTATGGTGACTGTAGAGAATTAAACAAGCTCAGGACCCTGCATGGCTGGCTGCAAGGATCTCACATCTATAAAGTGGGGCCTTTTATTTGTATCCTCAACAAGTAATTCTTTTTACACATAAACAGAGTGGAAACACTTACCTTCTCCACTTTCCAGTAGAAAGAAAAAAAAAAAAACCCGAAGATAATCATGAAGTATAGCTGATCATACATTGGAGCTGGTTATTAAAACTTTATTGATGCACAATTAAATACGAATTAGTGCATGTGTTTTAACAATAGCTTGAATTTTCATAAATCAAGCACTCTGAGGTACTTAGAAACAAATAAACAAAATAACTCACATCTGGGATTTTTCTCTTGTGACCTCTTTGGTTACTTATACTTTGCCACCTCAGGTTAAATATTAATATTTTAACCTAGGGTGGCCGAGTGTAAGTTTGGTTTAATTTTTTTAAGAACCTGGCAATATTATATAGTATGTCAACTGATACCACTCAGGAGAGCACTGGTGCTAAAATGGTTTCAAAAGATAAATCTCCTTTCCTAGACAAACAATTTTAATTACTTGGAAAACGGCATTGCCTGTTGAGAAATCTCTACTGTGAACCTGGGCTGCTCTCCTGCTATTGGAATCAGATGTTGGGAAATTCCAGTGTTTATGTAATTGACTCATATAATATTTGCTGACTTGCTGAAACTGAAATTGGGCCTTTTGGTTGGGTCCCCAGTTGTTCATCAAAGACCCCTTTAATGTCTCCTTCAGAGTTGTTCAGGGAAAGGATATAAAATATATTTTTTAAATGCTTCTGTTTAGTGATAACCCTTTGCTTCTTGAATCTTAGCTCTTAGAGGTCTATACAAACTGATGATTATTAAACAAACTCAGGTATGAAATTTGAATCAATAGACCAAGCAACTATGAACAGCTGCTTATGAATAAAATGTTAAGATCATTAAGGTTTTGGATTCTTAGACAGTGAGAAATTTTTTTCCTATTCATTTTGCCCTTCAAGTATATTTATAAAATTCTCAAAACCATGGCAGAATCTAGAGAAATAATATTAATAAAAGTCCATCTTTTGCATTATGAAACAAAACAAAACAAAAACAAAGAGGCAAGCAGGCAGGAAGAGAGAGGAGTAAGAATCATTTTATTTACTTCGTTGACCTTATTGACCCCAAGTTGCAAACCCAGGTCCCTGGGCTGTATGTGAATTGCTCCCCAGATATGGACTGAACACCCTAGCTACCAGGTTGTGCCACATTTTGTATGTTTTTATGTAATAATATGGTGTGCATTCTTATGTCCAGTTTTTTTCCCTCAAAATGTTTGTGAGAATCGTATATATTGTTGCACTCAGGTTCATAATGTGTTTTTGTGAATATGTTTATGAATCTGTTCCTACTGGATATATATTTAGGAGTAGAATTGCTAAGATAAAGGTATGCTCAAAGGTGTCTCACAAATTAATACTCACTAGCAGTGAGTGACAGTTCTCATTGCTCCGCATCCCGACGACGGGTGGTGTTAAAGCCTTTTGCACTTTAGCCATTCTAGCATGTGTGGTGGTATCACATGTAGTTTCAATGTTCATTTTCACATCTTTCCACGTGTTTAGTAGGCTTCAGGTCATCTTTTTGCGGTGTCTGTGTAAGTTTTTGGACCATTTTTCTATTGGGTCACCTATATTTTTCTCATTTATAGTAGTTCATTATATATTCCTGATACAGGTCCTTTATTAAATACCTATGTTAAGAATATCTTCTCTTTCTGTGTGGGTTTCCTTTTTATTCTTTTAATGGTGTTTTTTGATGAACATTCATTCATAGATTTAAAATGCATCTCAATGAAATGTTATAGGAAAAAAGAACATAAGAGGACAAAAAGACTGTATGAAACATGCGTCAGTATTTGTGCAAATGATATAAAATTGAAAATGATGAAACTTAAAGTAATAGAATTTTATAGCTACCCAAGAGTAACACTGATGATGCATTAAAAGAAAAGTGAAGTAGTGGTGGGAACTCCAACTATGTGTATGATGCGCAGTGGGATCTTTGTGGTATTGTCAGACGTGGGGTGGCAGCCAGACTTGTAAGCAGAATATTACTCAGTATGTTCTAATAACACACTAATTTTAATTCATGAATATTAAAAAGTCTAATAGTACTTCATTCAGTGGGTTATTGGTATTTAGTATTTGGGTCTTTTTCATACATAAAAGTCTCTACATAGGCCTGATTAACTCTGAATAATGAATAAAGAATGCAGATTACTCTCTGACTTCAGTTAGCATTCCTGTTTGTCTGTGGTCAACTGTAACATTCAGATGTCCAATAAAAACTGTTACCAGTCCTTTCCAAAGAGATTTCTTTATTTTTGCCCCCTGTTAACACAAAATCACTTGTGATATACACCTTTTATAGATATTTATATTTTGCAACCAAAGGGTATAATTTTTTTTCATTCATACACTTAATAAACATTCATTGTACACCTGCTAGACCTAAATAAATAGCATTGAATCAAACGCAATCTCTGCTTGCACAATGCTTGTGTTCCAGGGAAGGAGACAGATGATAAACAAGATACAGAAATGAAATCTGTAAAACGTAAAATGTCGGATGATAAGAAACGTCATGGAGGAAAAGCAAATGAGTGGAAATTGGCATAGGGAGGAGGGGTCATTTGCAATTTTAATTATTTTGGTCTGGATAGGCCTCACTGAGAAGGTAATACTTTTCTTTTTCTTTCCTTTTTTTCTTTTTTAAGGAAAGGTGCAAGCAGAAATCAAGATGAGTAGGCAACTAGGCAGGAAGAGAGAGGAGGAAGAAGCATTTTATTTACTTAGTTGCTCATCTTAGTTGTTCCCCCAGCCCCGGAACATGAACCTGGATCCTTGGGTTGCATGTGGATTGTGCTCTTAGCCAGAGGCAGTGGACCTCAGTCGCTGCTCTACTAGGTTGCACCAATATTAATTGAGCAGATATCTGAAAAGGTGACAATGTCACTGGTTGCTCTCTGGGGGTAAGAGCCCTCCAGGCAGGGGAAATTGAGATTAAATTGCACAGATCTGGAGGAAGGAGAACTGGTGGATGGAGCTGGCTTCAATGTTGCTGTTTTTGATGACTTCAATTTGATTCTTTTTCAGTGACTAGCATCTTAAAATCAGAGTCAGTGTTTGGCAATTAGCAGACTTGACCCAGGACCCGAAAGTGAAAACAGGTTCAAAAACAAAAGTATTTACCTGAAATACATATTGTGTAGTCCTGATCATTAGAAATTAAAAGCACTAACTTCTTCTAATACTGAAAGGGTTCTATGAAAATTTGGGTGCAGTGTGAGGTAACAGGCAGTCGAGTTTTTTGTTTCTATTTTTCTCCTTTTTTTTTTTATTTGTTGAGCATTGACTTATTCATTGTTTGAAATTAAGGAAGAGTAATTTTATTGGAGTCAGATAGGGATTCAGTTTATTAGTATTCCAAGGCTCACAAACAATGAGGCAAAAACAGATGCTGATTGTGGTGACTTAACCATAGACAGGTGGTGATTT
This sequence comes from Solenodon paradoxus, assembly GCA_004363575.1. NCBI lineage: Eukaryota > Metazoa > Chordata > Mammalia > Eulipotyphla > Solenodontidae > Solenodon > Solenodon paradoxus. The sequence goes on along the minus strand of RJWH01001227.1, from coordinate 394,442 downwards.
ATAGACACATCAGATTCCAGGGTTCTCCTCACCTTAGTGTCTTTTCTACATCTTTGTTATTTGTGTATATGGATAAACTGTTGACAAAACGGGGTATTTATTTCATTGTTATAATTAAATGTGTCAATAAGTATATAATGCAAAAGTGGCAATAACACTTGGTCAGTTTTCTATAAACCGTATTTATCACCTTGAAGGTGGGGTGTTTGAAAGCTATTATGCCTTTTAAATTTTATTTTATCTTGCTCAGATCAACTTTTCACTATGCCTCTAAATGAATAATAACGTTATTAGAATTATAATAAAATAATTTTATAAACATTTGTAGGAATGATAATAAAAGATATCAGAAGATTCCATGATTGCTAAAATAATTGGTAAACACGAATTACTAGAATGGTTTTTCAAAAATTGTGTGGCTGAACAGAAAGATAAGACATCAGATTCACTGAAATCATTATTCTTTTTTAAATTTATTAAATATTGAATTCTGAATTCAGTAATCTCAACAAATTATAAATGATATCATTTACTTAAATATTTTTATTTCTTTAAACTTTCTTCCTCCCTCTTTCTCTTTCTTCCTTCTTGCCCTCTCTTCCATCCTTTCTCCCTTCTTTTCTATCTTTTCTCTTTCTTTTATATTTTTTATGCTTATCTGTGCAACATAATTAATTTGTCCAACTTCTAGGGGGCAGCTATATGATCAACAGTCTCATTGCATACCCTCCAGCATGTGTATTTATCAATATTATATGATGCTTTTAGAGTCATATCCTGTAGGAGGCTTCTAGGCAATCACTACCCTTTCACTAGTTGGTCATTATGTGAGTGATAACTTTTACTTTTTTTTTCTACCCCAAGCAAATAGTTTACTTTTCTACTAGGTCAAATTTGATAACTTCTTTTATTTTTTAAACTGCTATGAACTTCCTCGTGAAACTGTGTCTCTGAATTTTGATGGTAAAGTATCTTACTTACAGAATGTAAAAGATATCTTGCCAACTTTGTAAGTTTACAAAGTGATTTTCTTTTTATTGTTTTTCATTATTTACATGCAATTTCTTATTTGAAGTTACCTTAGAAAATGAAATTTCCTTTCCATTATGTCTATTTGATAAAGTTAGATTTCTTGTGATATACCTAACACTAAAATGGGAAGAAAAACAAATTTCAGTCATTGCATATTAATGCAAAATAGATTTAATGAGTTAACTTGTGCAGACATTTTTATTGTGCAACTACACACATTTCTTGTCTTCCTTGAACTTTGAATAACATCTATAGAGACAGACATTGTTATATGAGTGAAGACATTAATGTATAATCACAAATTATGATGTGTGATGTGAGGGAAAAAAAAATAAGCACTGTGAGAAAGAATGGGCTGAGAAGGACTTTTGTTAAATCAGATGGTTAAAAAACTTCCTTGAAGATCTGACATTTCATCTGAGACCTGCAGTCAGTCACTCTGTATATGGAGTGAAGAATATTCCAGGCAAAGGATCAGGATATGGAAAGGCCCAAGGCAAGAAAGAATTACAGTTTTTTTTGCTTCACTTCTGAGGAAGGCTCACAATTCCACTTCTGTTTTATCCATGAAATGAGACAATCTTGAGTGGCTACTAGAGTTGTTTTTTTTTTCCAAACTGAAAGACTAATTTGTCCTCAGACATCCTATTTTTCATGACGTCTCCTATTTAAAAATGTTACTATAGTCTCTAGTGTCAAGATTCTAGTTCAGGGCTCAAAATGTGGTTTGAATATTTTCTACTGCTTGATATTTGGTTGAATTAAATGAAATCATCTTTTTTTTTTTTTTAGTCATAAACATAACTGCTGGTGATTTCACTTGGTTCAGTCTGCATTTTGCCATTTCAGTAATGGATCCTAGAAGATCTCTAGTACTAACTAGATAACTCAGATGTTTTTAGAGAATAAATTTGTTAAAGCCTAGATCTATTTTGAATGCTAATCACAATCTCACTTTCTGAACAAATTGATGGTGCAGAAAAATTTGGCTCCATGCCAATGTTTTTACCTAACTACAGATTATCAAATTACGTAAGGGAATTGTGCATAGCTTTCAGTTTTCTTTATTTTTATTATAAAAAGTTTGGATAGAATTCCAATTTTAAAATGGATTTTAAAAACATTAAGTTTTTGACATTTTTATATCTCAGGATATTACATTTCATTTTTTGTATACAAGCTGTTTTTAAAGGTCAGTGATATTTCTTGGTTCAAAGTCATTGTTTTTCCTTTATTTCTACCAGATTTCTACTTTTGTTATTATCCTTTATTTATACCATGCAAATCATATTTCTATAATTCTTCCATTATCATGCAGGGAGATATTAAAATGTAGATAACTGGTCTCCACTTTATGCACAACTGGTACCAATTGAATCAGAATCTCTAGGAATTTACTTTTTAATAAGCATCATAAGTAGTTCTTATGTACCATGAAATTAAAGAAAAAAATACTTTCCAACCAAATAAATCATACATAATTGTGTACTAGCTTTTCATTGTTTCTTCGTGTTAAGTACTCTGCTGTGTCACTGAAGAATATATGTCATTGATTAAATGTGAAAGCAGTTATGGAGGGCAGTTATGTAAAGCAAGAACCTTTCTTTATTACTTCAAAATGCAAAGATGTGAGTGTTTGCACTTGTAAAAATAGAAATATGATATAAAATGTATCTTTATAAAGCTAAGTGGCTGAAAAGTAAACTTCTCAAAAAATAGGAATAATTCTTCCCAAACATTGGCAAAGTCTTGGTGGTAAATTTTACTGTCATATTCCAAATTTTTTAAAATATCCATTAATATACTAATAATTATACTAACTTTTTAATTGTGCTTTGCAAAGTGCTTTCATATACACTATTGGATTTTTAAAAAATTGCACAACATCTTGGTGGAGTAATGGTTAGGTCGGTTGCCTCAGAAGGAGCAAGTCATGTACCCTGAATTCCAGTTCCGGGCCCAGGAGGAAACAACCAATGTGAACAACCAAAAAAAACAAAAAAATAAAATTATTCTTCTTCCTCTTCCTACTTGCCTGCCTATTTGCCTTCATTTCAGCCTGCACCGTTACTTAAAAAAACAAAAAAGAAAAAAAATTGCATTCAATCTAACTTGTATTCAGTTTAATTTTGTACTTGCTTATAAAATTATTCATGTTTTTATTAACTATGTTATATTGAGAAGGAAATAAGCCTCAGAAAATTAGCCATCACTAAACAATGAGGAGAAAATAAGCCTCCACCGATCTCACCAGCCCCAAGCTGTAAATAACTTCTGCTTATTGCAACCATTAACAGACCTACTTATCACACAATGAACAGAAACCAGTAATGGAAAATTCTGGAGACCTACCTCCACCTCACTCTAGCCTACCCTGGAAACCCCTGCTTATAAAATCTGTAACTCACTCCAGTTCAGTGCGCCAGTCTTTGCAGACCACTCCACTGGTGCCTGCCAGCATTAAATAAAATCCTCTCAACTCTCCTGAGTGTGAGAAGCCTGTTGCTTTCCACTGGCTGAACACGTTTGCTGTAAAAATATTAAATATCTTTGACTAACTTAGATATTGTTAACCTATGACCAAGTCTCCACTGAAAAATTAAGCTTTGAGTTATAGTGGACAAAGTTATTATGATTCCTGCTTTGGAAAACTTCTTTATTCTGGTGTCTGAATTTGACTTGAGAAAGCCATCTGGCCAAGCAAATGTACAAAGTCACCTGAAACTAATCCATAAAAAGTTGGTAAATTATGTCTTTGGACTGTGATGGTCACAAGCTGCCTTTTATTAGTGAAAAAATCGCAATAGACAAACTTTTTATAATTATTTATAGAAACATTATAGACTCATGTTTGATCTTCTTTCAGGGAGCTCTGATTGGTGATATCTGAATCCTGGGCTGAGGACAGTGTCTTTCCATTCATTTAGGGCTTTATTTCTAGTGCAAGTCAGTCCTACAATTTAGTTGATTCTGCAGTGTTGAGATTTTTATCTGAAAGTTCCTGAAAACTTCCCTTGTTTTCAAAATGTCTTGCCTTTCTTTAAATTTCTTACATTGTGGTCTCTTTTAATGAAAATAACTTTTGCTTATAATAGTTACTCACCTAAAAAGCCTTCAAAATATTAACCAGTCACTGAAGGTTCTTTGAAGAAAAATATGACTGTTCGTGTAAACAATTAATGGTTGTTAAGCATGGCAGTGTATATTATGACAAACAACACATGCTACATTATGCCAGCTGGTGTAATGATGTGATAATGGCTGACTCATTAACTCTGGCACACAGTTTACGATGCCCTTCTATGACAGGATTAATTGATTCACACATACATTAAAACAAAAATAACTACACTGAAATTCAGCTGGAAGCTTGGCTCCTCATTTGTCATAAAGCCTGCTGTTGGTGATAGCTGACAAAGACCCTAAAGCCAAATGGGCTGAGTTTCCTTTACTGACCTCTCCTTTGTTTCTGATTGAGAACAAGAGCCTTGGAAAAATACCAGAATTTTCTAAGGTAAAGATTCTCCCTGGAGAAGAACTCATACCAGAAGGGAAAAAAAAAATCTCTATAGGGATAGATAGGTAAATAGATGATAGACAGATGATAGAGATACACACACACCTAGATACGGTTTTAATAGGAAAATGTTTCAATATACATTTTTTTTAAAAAAGGAAAGGTGCAGGCAGAAATGAAGGTGAGCAGAAGCAGGCAGGAAGAGAGAGGAAGAAGCAACACTTTATTATTTTTTTTTAGATGCCCATCTTCGTTGTTCCCCCCAGCCTAGTCTTGAATCTGGGTCCTTCGGATAAATGAGGGCTATGTCCAGTGTTCTTACCTGCTAGACCACCACGTCATACCTCAACACATTTTTGAAAAGAAAGTCCTTTCATAAAGCATTTATGGTTAAAATGTGTCATACCTAATAAAAATCTAGTTTAGGTCATTTTCCAAAGCAATTAGATATTTAAAAAATTACTTTCAGATAACTAATCAAATAGTTTTTAGAGAGCATTTTGCCACTGTAACTAGTTGTGAATTATATAAGGCACAGTAATAAACCGAACACTCCCAGGGTGCAGACTTTTCTTTTTTTAAACCTCAGGTGAAATTTTAATATTTTATTAATTGGTAAGGCTTAAAATGCAAACCTATACAAATCTTCATCATCAAAACCTAAAAATAGAATAATAGTTTATTAACTTGGAAGGCTCACTCATTGTAACAGAAAATCTGTGTCTTTATCTGGGACACTTTCAACTAATAGCTAAATGATTTCTTTTTTAAATGCCCTTTTTTTCAATTGAGACCATGTATATTGTATTCAGCAGTTTGTTTCATTAAATCAAATGGAATTATATGATACTTATTTAAAAAACTATTTAGACAAGCTGTTTTGAGTAGTAATAGTAGTATCAGGAGTATTAGTAATGTGCCATAAATGTTGGAAGATAGAAAAAACTCAAGTTCACTAGCATATCTTTTATTCACTCTACTGAAAGATAAAATGTACTAGGAGAGAAAAGTACTAACTCTGGAATTAATAATTCTTCTGATTATTTTCATTAACTTTATTTTTCTAGTTTTGTTTGAGCAACCAAGGAGGAATGTGACATCTTTTCACCTTGAGACTGAACATTCTTAGAGTCTGGACAACTAACCAAGTGATCCGTTAAAGAGAATAAAACCTAGAAGAGAGGCTCAGGAGTCATCTTGGAAGAAATGGAATAACTAATTTAATTTAACTGCTTTTCCCTTGCCAATTTCCATTGTGGCATTAAGGTAGTAATTCTATTTTGTTTTATTACCAAGGCTATTTTCTATTTTTCTTCTGTAGATCACTTTTTATAAAATTTTATTTGTCTTTTTTATAAAACCCATGTCTAATAGAGACAACGTAGAGATTCAATGAAAACATAAGGAAGAAAATTAGAGATCATTCATAATTTCATGATTCAGACATAATCATAGCTAGCAGAGTAACATATTTCCTGTCAGAGTTACTTTATGAGTATATATATTTTTTCTAAAATGGGAAATACTGTGAATGTGATTTTGTATTAATTTTTCTTCTTATGATTCTATTCTAAATTTTTAATTTTGTTAAATGTTTCAAAAGCGTTCTTTTTTAATGATTATTTAATATTGCTGTACATTTACATTATTTTTAAACTTTTCATTTATTATATATAGGCTGTAATGAATATGGGTCTCATATTTTGAAAAGGTTGGTTTATAAAATTAATTAAATTTATCAAATAATTTACATGCCACACCATTTAAAATTTAATCAAAATCATAGTAGATATCACCTAGATTTTAAGATGAATATTAAAAATCAGTGTTGTCACCCTGAATTAGTTACATTCATCCAAAGTAGAAGGAAAAGGTTATGTTTATTTGTTTCGATGCAGTTTATCAGGAAAACACATGATTTACCTTCAGTGTGTTGACGTATGAGAAGTAGCTCTTAGATTTACAAACTGACAGCTATGACGCAAGAAGATAACATTTAGTCACACTCTGTGAGGCTAAGGAGGATTAATGGGTGGTATCAATTCCTCTCTCCACCTTAAGAAAAAGAAAAAAGGTTTTTTTGTGAAGAGGTGAATGTGACTATGTAAACCAAGCACTAAATAATTCTTTAAAAATAGAGATAGGAGATGATAGATAGCGATAATAGATTGATAGACAGATGATATTAATTATTAGAGATGCCTTTCAGAATGGAGACACAATTTTTGGAAGAAAAGCGTCTTACTCTCTGTTAAAAGTGTGATGTGTTCCTTCTCTGCATTCTGCCTGTTTCCTGAAATTTTCTCAGCTTTTGGAAAGCGTACCTAACAGTTTGTGGTTTAGCATTGTGGTAGCTTCCTTATTTCATTGAGGTCAGTGCATTGTTTCTGCTCCCCATGCTTTTATTTTCGTGTGTGTGTGTGTGTGTGTGTGTGTGTGTGTGTGTGTGTGTGTGTATGTTTTGTCACTTTTAGGTGTAATTCTGTTAGTTTTAGTGGAGTTTGAATAAGGAAACTGAGAAAATGTCTTTATATGCAATCTTTAAAGATTGGATTTTTATAATGTAAAATAGACCGAATTATTATAAGCTGATATATTTGTAATGTCTATATATCTAGCTCTTATAGCCATTAGTTTGAAACCCCTGAGGTAAGACTGAACTTGCTTGAGGAATGAAGAGAGATGAATTTGCTACAGCTGGAAGAGGAATAGACTAAAGGGGAAGAAGAATTGGTAAGTGATACAGGAGAAAAAAGGACTGAAAGTTGTCACTTTCCAGCCAAGCATGAGAAACGGAACATTTTGCAGTCTGAAGCAGGACCAGAGACTGTTAAACTCTCCTCCTGTTTACCCAGATCAAGTACTTCATCCCCACCCCTCCACACTCGCCTAATATTCAGCCCCTTCCATGCTAGTCAGTGCCTACCCCTTAAAAACCCCTCTCTCACACTTCTTCCCTCAAATTGCTCCTTCTGTCTCTTCTCAGAAAGAAGCTTTCCAGGCCTGCACATGGGACAATAAAATCTTGCTTAAGAGCCCAGGCCTCCCTTGTCTCTGCCTCCTATTGCCAAACTGGATTACAGAAAGCATTTTGTTGTAGTGTGCAACACTGACTGTAAGAACATCAAGAGAACATATTTCAATAGAATAAGAAAATAATATATTTTGGGAGGAAGTATTGGGATAACAGCCCAAATGAGTCCTTTCACAACTTCAGCTTACCCTACAATTCCCTCCTTGCCATACAGCTTTAAATCTCCTATAAGTAAATTGTTCCATTCCTTCGAACTTGACTAATAATCAGAAAGAAATGCAGGCACAAAAAAGAAGTAAAATAGCATATGCAAAGCAAATGAAGCACTTATGTTAAATGAGGTAATTAGTATAAAGTTGCTTAGAACTGTGTCTACTAATAGCAATTGCTCATAAATGTTAGACATACATCACAAAAGTAATCATCCAAATAAATGTAGATAATTTTCTGACAAATAATTGCCTATATTCCTAAAATTAAATATGCATAAATATAATGCATCATATATACTTATAAGGATACATATATAGAGATACACATATATATGACTATATCTAAATGTTTGTGTCCCCTCAAAATTCCTATGTTGAAATCCTAATGACCAGTGTCATGGTATTAGGAGACAGGATCTTTGAGAGGTATTTAGTCATGGGGTGAAGCAGTCATGAATAGTGTTGGTGTCCTTATGAAAAGAACCTCAGAAAGCTCCCTCACATCTCTTTCTGTCCTGTGAGGCTACAAAAGAAACCCAGAAGAGGGCCCTCACGGAGTATACGAGCCCTTGATCTCAGACTTTCAGTTTCCAAAACTCTGAGAAATTTCTGTTGTTTATAAGCTACCTAGTCTGTGGTATTTTATCACAGTAGCTGAATATAATAATTATACATATATATGTGAAATTTAAATATATATAAGTGAATTTAGTTACCTATAAGATTAAAAATAAATCATAAGGGCATCCTGGCAGATGGGAAGTTACCACCAAGCTGCAGAAAAGAGGAATAAAAGTGATTTGTCTGGGATGTCTCCATGCTCCATTCATGCCAGAAGACAAAGCAACAATATGGTTTTGAAAAATTATGAATGACTCAAGAACTTTATATTTAGACAAATTGTCCTTCAGTTTAAATGAAAAAGGAGATGCTTTCATAATGCAAAATCTTAGAACAAATAGTTTGTTATTAAAATTGGGGGGAAAAAAAGAAATACTTTTATGTCAAAATTCAACCTACCGAAGATGGATGAAAATAAATATTGCAAGAATAGACATCCTGTGATGAATGAATTGATGAAAAATTGTGGGGATTATGTACAAGTTATAAAATTTGGCAGCAAAACTAATAATATACATATATGTATATAAATTTTATAACTTGTCCCCTCAGAGATTGGACACAGTTCTTCTCACTTGTTCCCAGCTTCTAGTGGTCGCTGTCAGTCATAGTCATTCTTGGTTGCAGCGACAGCCCTCTGCCACTTTCACGTGATATTCTTCATTCATGAAAATTAAAAATTTAGTTGATTATCTCTATGATTGACTTTGGTTTAACAACATTAAGTGAAAATCTGAGAGTATAATAACCTATACTGTAAAGAAGATATCTGAATATTTTATCCTCTGTACAAATATTTGTTATTATAACCTTTTGGTTTTAAAGTTATTTTCTTTAGAGTTTATAGGCTACTATGGGAAATCAAGTTAGAATATATGAAACCTGGTGAGTAGCCCAGAAATATGCCTTTAACATGCAGTCTTTGGAGAGATTATATTAAGCATGTAATTTAAAAGACATATGACTGAAGATGTACATGAGTATTTTTATAGCAGATAGCTTTGATGAAACTGGAATCCCTACATTTCAACATTTCATATCAAGGTAAATGACAATACATTTGAAAAGGTAAAATACATTTTAAGTCAATGATTGGTCTTCAGTGAATCATCTCATTCAGAGAATGGTAGAAATGGAGATAAAGTTATCGAGATAGCACTAAAGTAAATTCAATAAATAGAGTTAGGAATAATTTAGAGTAATGAGAGCTCAGTAACTTGGGCATCTAAATAGAAAAATAATACCAAATAAGAATGGTGTTTTTTGAGAAAGAAAAATAACGAGAAGTGGAGTGCTCTGCACTTAATCACAGGAAAACAAGAGATGCTTTTAGAGTTAGACAAATACTACGTCTGCCCTGTAATATGTTTGTAACCTCCCAAGTTCTGTTTCCTAACCATAAAATGTAGATAATGGTAGATAAATTTCTGGTTTATTATTTCCACAGAATTTATTCATTTTATTAATGTATGGTACTATATGAGTATAATTTGTTTTATTAATTGATACTGTTGAATTAAATAATATTTATTTTATCAATAATGTAATGTACCCAGATAATTTATTATTTATTTCTTCTAGATAATTTTCCAGTTCCAGGTAGCATATATGAAATCCTTAATGTGTGTTGTTTATTATAGATATTCATCTTCCCCTAAAGTCTCCTCCAAACAACTGAGTTTTCTAGCTTCTGAATCATAGGCATGATCAGAATCAATTCAGAAATCTCATTGGAAAATAGTCTGAATTAAACATTTATTTTAAAATTATTTCAGTAAATTGTTAAGTTATTTTTTCTTTTAAATGCATCTGCACAGTTTTCAGTTGAAATGTGGTTGTCTGTGTATAAATTTATTATTTAAAATATTCACATAAAGCTATTTCCATAGTTTAAAAATATGGCTGAATGGTATTTTATGAATGCATAGGATAAATATGTAGCCTTTGTATTCCTAATCATAAGCAGATGAATATCCCTGTCATGGAAATCAAAGACTATTGCTTTGAATTGAAACCTGATTTCTTTATATATTATGCAATACTACTGATTAGTGACTTTTTTTAAGAAAATAACTTACAATAGATATTTTGCATGACACAGCAAGAGTTCTAGTACTACACATTCACCCAATATGACATTATTCTGCAATATTGTATTTTCTTTCATGTATTTGTTCATCTTACACATTCGCTGGGATATTTATTGCCTGCTTCTCTATGCCTGGTGCTGTGCTAGACACAAGTTCAAACACAGAATTAAACACTGTAGACAAATGTCATGTTCTAGAAATTAAAGCCGTGTGTCTAGAACACAGAGTGAGGGACTCTAGGCGGCAGATGAGGCAGGACTAGACCATGGTGTGCTATGAAAATCATGTTGAAGTTTTTTTGTGTTTATCTTAAGAGTAGTGAAAAAGAAAAGATATGATTAAATTTGCATTTTTAACAATCAAATCATTCTGGTTCTAAAGTGGAGAGCAGTCTAGAAAAGACCAGGAATTATGAGGGAATCATAATTAGGATGCTATTAAGGCAGATAGCTGGTGAGAAACAGTAGTAGTTTGAGCTAGGTGATTGGTAGCAGAGCCTGGAGCAATGTGAGTAGATTTAAAAAATGTTTTCGATCTAGAATTGACAATATTTTGTGAAAATATGGGTCTGATTTAAACAGCAATGAAATACATGGAAGAGGTGGAGAAAAATGTCAAGCAGAATTCTCTGATTTCTGGATTCCAGTATAGAATAGTGACACCATGGACTGAGCTAGTTACTGCAAGAGGATCATGCTGGGGAATAAAGCTATTGGGATGGGTCTAATTTCTTCATTTACCTTCCTCGCACATTCAAAATTTGTTATGCTTGATTGCCTCTACCCTTTTTTGCTGGATATTTGTACTTCTTATAAAAGTATTCCACTGCTTTTTTTTACATGGAAAGAAAGAGAGCAACAGAAAAAGTCTGAAGTTGATCTATCAATTTTAATAAATGAATCATAACCAAAATATTGACTGAGCTGGTATATTAATATTTGAGTATTTATGTTTATGAGAGTATATTTGTTTTCAGTGTAAGTTTTTGAAGTCTCAAGTGTAAATCCAGGATAAATATAAGGTGTAATTGTTGAAAGTTAGAAAAAATTCAAGTTAATCTGAAGTTATCTAATACTCATTATGTTAGACTTTTCTAGTCAGTTGTAACAAAGATGACTTGCATTATAACCAGAGTTTCTCTGTTTATTCATATATTCTATTTTTTCATGTTCATTGTTCACATAATATATCATTGCAGCTGGTATTCTAAGAGCATGTGGTGATTGTCTCAGAGGAATGGTGACATAGTGGGATGCATTTCTAGTTTATGTAATGGGAGAATTAACACTTGGGGATTTAAAATGCAGACAAATCCATACTTATAATCCATTGCTCAGTGGCTCCAGCTCTATTGGAAATACTTATTTTTTCCAAATACAAGATTTTAAATATAGTTTTTCTTTGATACAATTACAATGTATCATTAAGAAAATGTGCTACAACTTGAATGAAAGAAATTCAGACAAAAATGGACAAAGCAAACACATTAAATAATCAACTTTCTTCCATTCAACAGCTGACCATAGTTTGAGCAAGTTCATTGTCCCTTTAGCCTTAAATCAAGAAAAAGTGGCAGAATACATTATTCTGAGATAGCTACAATTCTTCAAAACAGGAAATGTTTACAATGAATAAAATTTAATGCTTGCAGAATTCTAGGCTTAGTTTTTATTTTTACTGTCTCACAAGACTTAGAATACCAACTTTCTCATACTGCCTTTCTGACAGGTAGTCAGCTCTTAAATGTAATAGAGAGTAGAGTGGAGTGGGACAGCTCAAGTGCAATTCAAGATCTGCTCTTGTGCTGAACAATACATATGCTATTTTTTAAATTTAAACAGTTTCTTTGAAGATGTTTTAGATTTCTAGAATATTTCTTTAAAGAAAGACTATAAAAACTAAGTATAATTAAAAAATACTCAAGTTTATTCATCCATTATGTGGTTTTAAATTGAACATCTATTGTTTGCCAAACACTACTAAAGGAAACAAAATGAAAAAAAAAAAAAAGAGAAGAGAGTTGCTACTTTAAAAATACTTGTAGTCTAGTAGACAAAAAAGACAGACACATAATCAAGATGTAATTTATTAATGGCTCCTAGAGGAGTGTACATTTTATGGGAACTCCAAACAGGTAGCCCCAAAGTTCAAACTGGAAGGAGTTTATATTAGCCAGGGGTGTTTAAGTTCCATATGATAGAATTTCACCTCAGGTTTAGCCAAACCTGCATTTATATGCTAGTATAACCGGGCAATTGCCCTTATATTGCTATGGCTCTCTGGGCTAAACCAAGCGGGCACTCTTGGAAGTATTTTAAGTGATTTATTATGTTCAGGCTCAGCAGGTTCCTACCCACAAAGGCTGAGCACAGGCTTCCGTTTAGGGCACACTTACATAGGTTAGAGCAAACACGGGAAGAGAGGAATGCAAATTAGGGTAGGGGGTTTCAAGGTGGGAAGTTCTTTGTCTGCTGGCAACATTCCAGCAAGCTCAGGTCACAGGATATTTTTTATGGCTTTGCTAGCTCTGCGGTTTTTATGGCTATCCTCATGGGTGCTGGAAGCCGTGAGCAGGCCCTGTTTTCCCCACAGTATTACTTAGATGGACTTCTTCTACTGAGTATTAGAAATTTGGGAGAGACTGGGATAATGCCTTCCATTTTTGTAGACTTGAGGGATAGTCAGACTTCTTACCTCAGTCTCTTTACTACACTGTTGAAAAACACTTTCAGAGCTTAGAAGCAATGAAGGGAAAGGCTGAGAACCAGAAGTCCTTTCAAAGATGTGAGGTTCAGGAAGCTATGTTCATTGTACCCATATTTGGTTGGTTGAGTCAAGGATATATTATAGTGGGAAATCCCTTAGGCTAGCAGCTCTCAAACCTAGCTGCAAGTTAGAATCACTTCATAGTTTTTTGTTTGTTTTTTAATTTCAACAAATTAAATCATAGTTTTTGCTGATGGGGCTACAGCAATGGATTTTTAAAATGTTCTTTGCATGTGGAAAGATAAAGAAAACTTCTGGTTGTTTTAGTCCCCATTGGTACAGAAACTGCTTGCCTACAGAGGAAATGATACAGATGAGATTGTGTAAAGAAGTGAGCAGAAAAAACATGCTCTTGTTATGACTAGGGCACTCTTCATTGTTTTTTTTTCTAAGACAGTGACCCCAGCTTGAAGGCTGGAGGAGTCCTGCAATATCAGTGGCTAAAGGCAGACACTGTCAAGAAATAAGTTATTCTTAACTTACTAATGGTTTTATCCTCAACCTGATGTAACCCCAGGGAAACAGTTTTTCACATTTTTTACATTTGTTTATTATGCCACAAACAATGCATTCCTCAAAGGTATCCTGTTTCTCCCTGAAATTCCATTGCCTAGCTAACACAATACCTGGCACATCACGTGCATTCAGTAAAATCATTAGCGAATCTAGGGATGTCATAGTGTTATCTCAGAAGTTCTCTCATGTACTTAGGATGTACAAATTATGGGAAACCTTGTAGGATTTTCTATTTGTGAGAACAGAAGAAACTTATCAAAAAATGTACTCCTAGAATATTTCTGCTTTAAGGGATATTGCAATTCAGAAGGAAGTTACAATTCAAACTGACCAGCAAATTTCTGGGGATGAAATTAATAAAGTTCATACTTATTTATTAAAACTAGCAAACAAACCAAAAAAGTCTTCAGTGTAACAATTTTTCTTTTTTTTTTCAAATTGTCCTGTGATTACTCCGTAGAGGAGAATAACCAGGAATTATGCCTTTTCATATATGCCTTTTCAAATATGTCTTTTCATGCCTTTTACATGTTCTGTTTAAAGCATTCATGAAAAATGATAACCTCTGAAATGCTAGTCCAGTAGGAAAGGTCAAGTTTAAAATGCCACGTTTGTTGGACATTTGACACATTTTGCTTTCTGTTGCCTAGAATTCATCTTTAAATTGTTCATTTTGTTAACAGGTCTAATACTAAATGCATTTTTTCCTGCTGCGTATTCCACAGTCTCTCTGGTAATGAAGATTCTGGATCCAGACAAGGGCAATTCTTTTGAGGACACATAAGGCAATAGCTTGTAATGCAGTTTACTTGTCCAAAGAATTCTTGGCTCAGTAGTGATGACAATAACAGAAATGTGTTTGGACATCACAAGCCCAGTCAGATATAACTAGGAAGACAATGAAAGGAACAGATGCATATCTTTACAGAGCAACAATTTTGGAGCCATACTTGGGGTCATGCCCATTTTTTTTTCAGGAGATGTGAGAAAGGGAACAGACAGGGATCGGGGAGAAGGATTTGAAGCTCCTTGTGTGAAAAAAAAATCTCTCTCCAGGATCCTAAAAATTCTGGAAACGAAAATTCATATTGTTTCAAGTTTATTATTCAGAGTACTGAAATGTAGAACTGCTGCTTTGTGGATAATGTATTACATTTAAATGTAAACAACTAGAACATAACATGCATTTTCTTCATTATTAGGATATGTTTACCTAGAAAAGAGAACGAGAGTAATTGAAATAGCAAAATGAGCCCTATGTCCTACACCTTCTTTCAAAGAATCCCACCATAGATCATCCTCTACCTCCCTGCTCTCTGATTATTCATAGTTGTCCACATTTTCATATCACTGAAATTGAAGTAGTGTATCAGTATAATATAGGCATGGTGAGAGAATGTCACTTAGACTATAGTTTACTGGCTTCAATGTTTTTCAGAGTAGAAAAAATTAATGTTTATTGGGAAGTAATACCTTAAATTGCCTGTTGAAAACAAAATATCCCTGAACTTTGTTATTTGGGGAATAGAACATTTTATAAAAACAACAATAACTAGAAGAGATATATAGATTTGAAGAAGAGGAAATAGTCTGTTTAGAAATTGAAAGCACAACAGTCATTTGTTAGTTTTATGTTACACAACAGGTATATAATATTTGTAATGTAATATCCATGATGTGGTACTAGAAGTTATTCAGAACAATTCTGGGTGATGGATAACTAAAAAAAGTAAAAGTTTTTATATTGTAGTAAATATACAGAAAATACGACTTAACATTTTAACCATTTCAAGTGTACAATTCCATGACATTAAACATTCATGTAGCTGTACAACTGTCACTACTATGTAGCTTCAGAAGCTTTTTCATCATCTCAGACTAGAATTCTGTACACATGAAACGACGACTCTTTACTACTCATTTTTCTAAGCCCCTGGTAGCCACTATTATACTTTCTTTATTAATGAATTTGATTATTCCAGGCACCTCATGTAAGTAAAATTATGTAATGTCAGTCCTTTTGTATCTAACTTCATTTAGCACAGTATTTTCAAGGTTCATTAATGATGCAGCATGGATCAGAATTTCATCTCTTAAAGATCTTTTTAAAGACAATAATACTATATATGTGCAAATATCACATTTTGTTTTGTTAATGAGCACGTGGGTTGTTTCTGCCTTTTGGCATTGTGAATAATGCTACTATGAACAACTGTTCAAGTTTCTGCTTTCAGTTTTTTTGAGGGGGAGATAAACCTAGAAATGGCATGGCCAGATCATATGGTAACTAATCCTTTTGAGGAACCATCATAATGTCTTTCACAATGGCTCCACCATTTATTTCCCAAATACACAGGAATCCCAGTTTTTCCACATCCTTGTCAACACTTTTTCATTTGTTTTGGCTTTTTTTGATAATGACTTTCTTAATGGGTGTGAAATGGCATCTTTCTATAGTTTTTATTTTTATTTCCCTAGTGACTAGTGATGTTGAACATCTCTTCATGTGTTTATTGGTTATTAGTGTATCTTTACTAAATTGTCTATTAAATCAGTTTTTTAATTGGATTGGGTTTTTTTTTAAATGTTTTGTTATTAAGTGGTAGGATTTTTTTATATATTGTGGACACTACTTCTTTACCAAATACATTGTTTGAAAATATTTTCTCCCATTCTTTGCATTGTTTTCTCATTCTCTTGATAATGTCTTACGATGCACAATTGTTTTTAATTTTTAAAAATCCAGTTACTCAATTTTATTTCTTTTGTTGCCTATGCTTTTGGTATTATATTCAAGAAATCATAGCCAAATGCAATGTATGATTTTTTTTATATAAACACTTTGCATCGTTAACTCATTTACTCCTCAAGTGACTCACTCATTCCTCACAACTGTCACCATCGTCATCAGCATCCCAATTCTCATCTTTCATCTTTATCCTTATCTTCTTCTTAATTATAGAGTTATTGAATCTGAAGCACAGAGAGGTTAAAGTAACTTGGCAAAAATCATACATTATGTGGTAGAGCCCAGACCTGAAGACAGTAGGCTCTTATTACTATTTCGTGCTCTCAGTAAAGAAAGCTGCCAGTCAAAAAGGCACACACATGAATTTTTTTTCAGGTTACCTAAACAAATATTTCATGGAACTTATGGAAATATAAGGGAAAAATAACACTTATTTTCTTAGTTTGGCATTCAAGGTTCTTCAAAATCTGGCTTCAACTTTTATTACCCATTTCTTTCCAATATTA
Organism: Solenodon paradoxus; assembly: GCA_004363575.1. NCBI lineage: Eukaryota > Metazoa > Chordata > Mammalia > Eulipotyphla > Solenodontidae > Solenodon > Solenodon paradoxus. Next base: position 377,399 of record RJWH01001227.1, on the reverse strand, counting down.
TCTACTTGCTTTAAATTGATAAGTTTTTATATACTCTACAACTTATGTCTGATGTTAATGCTCATATTACTTCCAGCAACTGAATTTATTTTCATCTCTGCATCCTCTTCTGCTAGTATCCTATCCATCTTAGAGGTCTGAGTCACAACCTTGGTCATTGCAATGTTTTCCTTCTAATTCCTGCTAAATGTCCTTTCCCTTTTGTATCATGTACTGCATAGACAGTCCACTCATTTGCACATCTATTTATTCACTAAACAGTACTTTGAAATACTGCCTTCATAGTCCTCTACATTTATGACTGTTATCACTACTAGATGATAAAGTCTCAGAAGGCAGACAACATGTAGTTTTGACTTATATTTCCCATTGCATAGGAGAAATCTGTGGGGTTCAGATCACTCAAAGAATCCACAGTTAGGCAAGTGAGCAAGCAGAGATGTAATTAGAGGGTAAAGGGTTGGAGCCAACCAAGGAAGGTCCAGACCCCGTGGGTTCACGGTCGCCCCACATATCAGAAAAGTGCAGCAAGTAAGCAAGTTGGGGGTCCATTAGAGCAGAGAGAGAGGATAGAGCCAGCCAAGGGAGGCTAAGACTCCCCTCTGCCTTGCCAGTGGCCTGAGTTTTTAAGGAAATATCCCACATGGTGAGGAAGGGAGATGGAGAGAGGAGGTCTGCAGACCAGGTTTCAGTTCATGATTGGGCAAGGTGATATTGTCCTTTGAAGTTATCGGTGGTCTTCAACTAGTGTCATTCCTTTGTTTCTAAGTGGAGGGTCTGTCCTAGTCATGTACTACATATCTCACCTGTCAAATGTACTACATATCTCACATGTCAAACTCATCCATCGGTTTTCCTTATCGATTCGGATGCATCCACGACTGGATGCTGGGGCCAGAGGCAATTCACTGTCCTGATAACTGAACTTTAATACCTGGTCTAAGGCTTGCTCTTGTGGGGGTTCTGACAGATTCTAATGAATCATAGATTGACTTACCAATAAACTGAGTTATAAGACCAAACTAAGGGTGGCAATTTGATTTGTGCGAAAGATTATTACTGTAAGGATAAACCTTTTTAGAAACTTTTGTCATGAGGAGTGAAAAGTTCTGGAAAAGGAAACTTACATTAGAGTTGATTGCTGTCTATTACTGAAGGAGTCATCAAATTAATCAGAAGAAAAGAAGACAGATGACAATGACATATTGATTTGGGAATAAAAGGTATGGGTATTGTGAACTGGACATAAGATTTAAAAAACATTATGAAAGTTGATTAATCCTACTAGTGTGGTTAGAATTATCCTTAGGAAAATTCAGTCATATTAAGAGAAAAGAATTAATGAAAAACAATACAGAACCAGTGATATTAAAAATGGAAGTAACTTGATGTTTAGAAACTTTCTGAAAAATTATAATAGCTGATTTCTAAGACAGGTTAGTAATTAAACTTCTCAGACATTTGAACCTCATCAGGCATTCCACTTAGGAAGATAACATCTATTTTTTAAGATGAAGGAATGATGCTCACTCTGTGAAAGGGAAAATAGTATGAACAAAGTCTCTCATTTTGGTTTTCTAGGAAATGTGCAGCAATTCTCTCCAAGGTTCAGGTATTTTATCAGAAGACCAGGATACCTGGGAGGTATGGTAGAGATTGGGTCAGTGGCAGAGATGGTGAATGAACTAAACCTAAAAGAATAAAAGCAAACTTTAAGTATAGGTTTTCCAAATATCAAAAATAAAGCATTCCTATAAAACCTTTTATAAGCTGAAATGCCATAAAATGAAGAAGCTATTACCATTAATTTATATGGAATGCCCGCCCCCCTTTTTTAAAGAAAAGGTGAAGACAGGAAGAGAGAAGAGGAAGAAGCTCTTTATTTATTTTTTATATAGTTGTTCATCTTTTCCCTATGAACCTGCATTGTTGGGATGTATGTGGGCTGCACCTGCTGTGGAACAAACCGCTGCTCCAATAGGGTGTTCCTATATGGAAAACTTTTTGAGCACTCCCAGTCCCTTAAGAGAGCCTACCAAATTACACTAAATAATACACAAAAGCTAAATGAACACTAACGACTAGGAAAACCTCTTCAAATTCCTTTCCTTTAGCAAAACATATGAATGTGAATCTTTTATAAAAGCAATGTAGCTTAACAGCAAACTTTAGAAATATGCATATGGAACTTAAGTGCTATGCTAATTTATCTGGGAAATGGTGAAATTGGCATGCATTTTTAAAAAGCATTTATTTCTCACAGTTATAAAAGTCTGAGATCCGGGTGGCAGCATGGTCCAGTTCTGGTGAGAGGCCTCTTCTCACGCGGTAGAAGTGAGCTTGCTCTCTTGACCTTTTCTTTTTCTTACAGAGGAAGAAAGGCAGGCAGGAATGAAAGCAGGGCAGGCAGCAGAAAGGAAGGAAGAAAGAGGAGGAAGACCACTTTATTTATTTAACTGTTCATTTTAGTTGTTCCGGGGTCCTGGGTGGATTAGCTGTACGTGGGCTGAGTCGCAGGCAAGGGCTAAACACCAGGGTCACTAGGGTGCATCAAAATTAGCACACATTTAAACTAGTTAGGGAAAAGGATTTCTGTTTCAAAAGAGAACTATGACTATATTGAGCCTGAAATGACAAGGCAGCACCCTCTTAACCCTGTTGACAGCAGAGGTCACCACATAGGCCTTGTGGGATCAGAGCCACCAGGTAGACACTACAAGGATAACTTCAAGTTCCACTCAGGCCCAGGCACAAACTCAGAGTCTGTTCTGCCCAAACTTCCTGCCAGGAGAATGATGCCTTCCTTCCCCTTGCTGCTTCAAAACCACCAGAACACCTGTGGCATGGGATAGTTGAAATGACGAAGAATAGACTTTTGTCTTTGGAAAGTTCAAAAGGAGTAAGTAGCTAAAAGTCAGCCATGAGCAGATGAACAGAATCTGGGCATATCATAAGGATACCAGCTCATTGGAGACTTGAATTGTGATCTTGGCTCCCTAGGTCCAAAATTACTAAGGACCCACATGGCAACAGCAAATGGTTAGAGTCCCTGAGTTCTCTTTGATAATGAGCAATGACTGGTGAAAAGAAGCTGCTTGATAAGTATTCCTAAGAATAACCAGGAGGGCCATGAGAGAATGGAGAACTTGAGGTTGGATCTCCTCTCCACTTTGTGCTGTTGAATAACTCAGGCAGCTGATTCACTCTGTTGGGAGGTAAGAATACCACGGGGCTCCTGGTTGGGAGAGGGGTTTCCCAAGTCAGATCTGGAGGCTGGAAAAAAACAATCGATTGTGTTAAAATCAGAGAGAGACAAAGATCGGAAGGGGAGGGAACAGGTGGAGACAAGGAACCGTGATAGAAATGTAGAGGTTAAATTAGAGGGGACTGGCTTATTGGACTTTTGTAGTATATCAGGACATATGGTGAAGTCTAAGTCTTGAGTCATCACTTCCTGTGAACCCGAGTTTCTAAAAATTTAAAATAAGGGTCTTGTTGTTTAGAGCTCTCGTTTCTAGCTACAATTTGTTAGGTATCTGTTTTTTGTTTGAAAATTTGCCTTTTAAGAGAGGAAGGCTGGAAGGTAGGAAGGAAGGAAGGAAGGTTTTTATTTAGTTAGTTGTTCATTGTTGGTTTTTTTCACCTTGGTTCCCCGGTCTTGAACCCAGGTCCTTGGGCCTTATGTGATCCATACACTAGTGTCTGTTTTACATTTAATGAATTAACTTTCTAAATCGTAGATTATCTTATAGTATTCTCTAACATCTGGAAAATGATTCCAGTTTTCCAATAGCAACTATCAATTACATGACAAAAATGAGCTACCATGAGATGCTATAAAACTATTTTGAAAAGAATTTTACACTTTTTGTCCCTGTACCTCTTATTAGCAATGAATGATTCTCATAAGATATATTGGGGCTGATATGAGAAGGTTAAACAGTTGTGAACTCACAGAATACCTGGGAGAGGAATTCATGCATACACATATATTACACATACATTCATATATGTGTCTTTGTGTGTACAGTTTTGACAGAAATATTACTGAAGAGTAGAAGCTGTGAGGAGATGAATGAAGACAGATAAATGATTGTCCAAATACTTATGGAGGCAAACATTTGGTACATAATTTGTTTTTGATACAATTGTAATGAATGTCATTCTCCTCTATGGAACAGCACGCCTGATCGCTGCTTGGTGCCCAGTGGGCAGTGAGTGCCCAATTGCCAAGGCCACGTTCATCTGTAGGATATTAAACAGATTATATCCTTTTGATGTTTGTGAATAATAGTAGTAAATACTGTATGATGTGAATCAATGAATTTGTTTCAGGAAAAAAGAAAAAGACAGAAGAAAGAAGAAAGGAAGAAGAGAAGAGAGGAGGAAGAAAGTTGCTTTTCTTTCTGAAATGAAGGGATGAACTAGGTAATTCTGAAAATATATCACCTTTAGGAAGGGGGGCTATAAGCTTTGCATCTAAAAGAGAATGGTACATTTACCAGTTCACCCCCAGATTTCTGGCATGTTCAAGACTAATGAAATGACTCCCCAAGAGTCTGTAAGCATTCATTTTTTCAGAGTTAGTCACTGGAGAATAGATGATTTTATTAAATTTCAAAATATTCCAAATTATGCCTGGGTTAACTGATGATTAAAAAAACAAACAAACAAAAAACTGTGTGTATGAGTACATGAAGATGAGTCAAGTTTTTGTTGACCAAGACAACTCTTTATCATAAAAAATCACACTAATAAGCAATTATCATCTTTATTTCATTCTTGCAAAAAAGTCATACTTATTTGAGGTAGATAGAGCCCTACAGTTGAGTGAAGCTAAAGGAAGATAAGAATATACAAATTAAATTTTAATCTTGCTCCCAACATGTTTTTATGGCATCAAGTATGTGATTTAAGCTTTTCATTTTTTTGTATTAGAAGATATTAGACTAGATGGTCTCGCAGGCCCTACTGACTCCAGTCCCTTCTGACATCATGGAAGTAGTCCTGAAGTTTTCTTTAAGAACATTGTTTCTTGAAAATATTATATTTTATGCAAGTAATTCTGTTCCCACATGAATAATTTAATAACTTCTAAAACTATCTCCTTTTTGGATTGAGACGTGATTTTCCTGTTCTTTTCCCCAATATTCTCAATTTTCAAACTGAGCTCATGGTAGATATCCATGGTCTATTTGAAAAGAGTGTATTCAGTGAGAAATATTTGAGGACAGACAAACCTTATCTTATAATGAGAGAGAGAGAGAGAGAGAGAGAGAGAGAGAGAGAGAGAGAGAGAGAGAGAGAGAGAGAAAATGAGAATGAATATGAGAATGAGAATATCACCACTTTCTGCTCTAGGGTGTCTACACATCCCCAGCTCTGGTCACTTTGCTAACACCATGAAAGTGGAAATAGATGGGTACAATTAAGCATCATGTCTACTTCAGTTACAGAAAAAGCTAAACACATCAAACTTATCCTTATTTGTAATTACTAGAATATTTTTGTGTGGGTTTTGGCCTAGCTCTGTCTTGAAGTTACTAAACTGTCTCCTTACGACTTTTGGCTTTGTAAATGCTTTCCAACTTAATAAACTGAATTTCCTGTGACACTTGAAAACATATACTTTGATAATATAAGAAAGATTTGTGGATTGTTTACAATGAATTGAATTTCACTGAATGTTTAACATAAGATTAACACAGTTTTATCACCTTCTGCTTATTTTTCCAACCCAAAGTCAAGGCATTCTTTTCTTTGTGTAAAATTAGTTTGTTAAAGATAAATGAACTGTAATTTATGGTAAAGATATAAAGCACAAGGACTACATGCAGTTTCTCCAAGCCTTATAAATTGGCCTGTAAAGGATGTTGAAAGAAACTATGGGGAAATAACTGGTTTATAAATTTTGTTTGATTGAAGTATCAGAATAGACTATAGAACTGTCATTTCAGTACAAAGTAAAAGTAGGTGACTCGGATGCTATTGTGTTTATTCTAGACTGCTCTAAGATTATGCTAGGGAATCTTAACTAGTTCACATGATTTAAAAAAAGGAAACAAATGTTCTGTATCTAACAGTCATAGTCAGTGTATAATAATCTAAGTGGGGATTGTTTAATGCAACATTTATACATGTGCATTAAAAGCAAAGGTTTACCAGTGAGTGAAACAAGAGCTTTCCTGTGAGATTATGGATATTAATATCAAAGGATAAAAGCACCAGAAGTCAGGCAAAAACAGGTAATTTAATACTCTCCATGGGTGCAGAGTGGAAGATACTTATCTTTCTAAGTTTATATGGTACCATTTCTAAAGCTAAGCTCAAAATGATTTAGCTATTTATTGCTGTTTCTACACAGATACACAGACTACGTTTAATTAAATTTAATATTACAGCTTGTTTTTCTTTGGATACCTTTAACATTCCTTTCTCTTTTTGTCCTTCTGTGTTCTCTCCCTTCCTCCCTCCACTCTCCCTGCCCTCCCAGCTGGGACTTGTTTTAATTCACAAACTGCATCTTTGGAAAATAGCATCAGAAGTAGATGCTTTTTATTCTCTTGGTTAGTGTTGAAGCTCATCCTTTGTCACTCACACATATGCCTGACATGAAATGATGGCGTGCTGTTTCATAACATCACTCAATGAGACCCGTCATCATAATTGAACCATGTAGTTCTTCTTAGTGGCAATGTAAATAAATGATTAATTTTTGATAGAATATACAGGGGGTCCTTTTTAGCCTTGGGGCAAAATACTGTAATTTACCAATATCATAAGAATTAAATGATAAAAATGCATAGTTAAAAGCAAAAGTTATAATAAAAAAAAGCCAAGTTGATAATCATAGGCGCTGATAATCATATTGAGGGATTGAAAATGAGACTGAGTTTGAGGACTTTTGGTCTGATTTTCTTATATTTGCTTGTGATTCTTCAAAAGGTCACTTGCAGAGGGTCCCAGACTGAGATTTATGACTAGATAAATGAAATGGGAAACTAATTTGTTTTAAACAATAATAGACATTACCATGTACTGCTTAAGCCTAATCATACAAATGACTTCAAATAAAATGCACAGATCTGCTAGAGATAGGATGGTATACCCCATTCAAGCAGACTATAGAATCAGTAAAGTTATTTCAGTATACGTAATGAAAGAGTGAAGATTAACAATCTCTTTGAGCAAACTAGTTACACTCCTTCAGAGTTTGAAGACAAGTATATCTTCTTTTTAAAGTTCTATTGGGGTATAATTGACATTATAAATTGCACATATTTAAAGCATTCAATTTGATTAATTTTGACATATATATTTATCCTTGAAACCATCACCATAATTAATGAACATATTCATCACCCCTAAAATTTTCTTTGTGCCCCTTTATAATCATGCCTCCTAGCCCCTTTGCCACTACTCATATAGTATAGTTTTCAGGGAATCACTGTTATATATTGCAAAGAGCTACTTTCTGTTTCGTTTTCTTTTTATATTAGCTGGTATATCATTTTTCTTTTTCCTTTTAACCTATTTTTTTCTTTATATGTGAAATGTATTACTGTTACATAGGATATAGTTACATTTTGCATTTATATCTAATATGAAAATCCTGCCTTTAATTTGGGTAATTAGGTCATTTATATAAGTATAATTATATATGGCGTGATTAGATTTAAACATATTTTCTCCTTTTCATTTTTTCTGTCTTAAGTTAGGATACCTAAATATTTTTATAGTTCTAATTTATTTACTTGGCTTCTTAATTATGACATTTTGTTATTTTAGGATTTAGATAATGTATCTTTAATTATCAGTATGACTTTAAATGATGTTATGTAACTTCCTATATAACATATGAATCATAATATTACACTTCCATTTATCAAATTCTAATTCCCTTGCTATTTTTGTTTTCTTTTGCATGTGCCTAAACACCAAAAAAATATTATTAATTCATTTTCTCTGATTGAAAATAATGTTTAATGGAGTATTATATGGATTTTTCTTTTTTCCTCTCATATCCAGCAAAGACAAGCCAAAAAGGTAAGGTGTAAGATGTATATTTTAAGTCATCATATACTTTTTAACATCAACATAACTTAGCAACATAAACATACATTTAAGTTTGAAATACTGCCTTTAAAAAATTTTCCTCCTGTAAATGATTTGCATACTCATTACCCCAAATTATCTATAGCTGTTTACCTAAATATTTATATATGTAGTGATCCACTCAAGACTTCCCTTCATATAAGCTATGTCTCCAATGTGCTCTTATGCTATAAATGGGTTACTTTATGTGAAGTTTATAAACATATGCTATACATACCAAGTGAAGTACATAAAATGGAGATTTTTTTAAGTTAAAAGTTTTTCTCCATAGTATCTAAACAGCAATATGGTGTAATCAGGGAGACCATGTAAAATGTCTGATGAATTTTATTTTGGCAATATTTTCCAGGGAAATATTTTAACTATAAGAATACTACATTTCTATTTTAACAACTTATGTTCTATTAAACATTCAGTAATGATATTTAGCCTTCCTAACATGTACAAAAGAGGACTTTGGGGTTCTATTAAAAACAGTAAAAATGTGGTGCACCCTGGTGGCCTAGTGGATAAGGCCAGTGGATATAGTTTCTGTACATCCTAGGGACCTGAGCTTCAGACCCGGAGCCAGGGTGAAAATCAACCAAGATCAACACCTAAATAAGTATTTCTTTCTCATCTCTCTTCATGCTTACCTACTCACCATCATTCCTTCCTGTACCTTTCCTTTTAATGAGTGAATAAATAACTAACAAGAAGTCCCTCAGTTTTCGCATGTTAGTTAAAGCTGTGAATTGTGTGTGACATGTAGAACCTTGTCCTGATCCACAAGTGTTACAAAAAATGTTTAATAAAGATTCCACAGAACTCAAATAGCCTATATTTTAGAGGGAATGGAGCAGGATCTGGCAATGGAAGGGGTTAACTCCCAAAGTGGTGTATCAAACTTAACTGTTAAAAAACACACCAAATATTTCTACAGTGTTTCCTGTTTTTTTTTTTCCTTTATTTTTTGCTTGTAGTATTCTCATTTGTCATGAAGCAAATGGTGTGTAGATCGAATAAATGTCTATGATGTCCTTGCATTAACAGAATTGTTGGATTCTTTCATTATGGAAAAAGTTCACATTTGGAGAATCCCTAGTTATTACATAGCTGAGATGTATTTTGCTCCAATTAGCATTATCATGCTACTAACTATAAAAAAGCCCAGGGGCAGGCTAGAGAAGGTAGCAGGAACAACACTTTCAGGAGTCTTAGTTGTAACCCAACCCATTGACTTCAGCACAGCTTGCTTCCACGTAGAATAACGAATTTCACTTTCTGTGGCTTTGATCTGTGGTTCAAACTGTTCCATCCCAATGGCTGACATCCCTTCGGGCTGGAGACTCCAAACTTCCACTCCTTCTGCAATTCCTGCTGCTATGGCAGCTCCTAATGCACTTATTTCAGGCAGAGTGGGCTTTATTATTGGAATATGCAGGAGATCTGCTTGTAGTTGCATAAGAATTTTGTTGTTGGTCATTAGTCCATCTACCTGCAAATGACTGAGAGGAATTCCACAGTCGTGGTTCATAGCATCCAAAATCTCTTTTGTTTGGAAACAAACAGCTTCTAATGCAGCAAAAGCTATATGACATTTATTGGTGAACTGAGTGAGACCACAGATTATTCCTCTTGCACTGGGCTCCCAATAAGGTGCATATAACCCTGAAAAGGCTGGAACAAAATAGCAGCCATAAGAAGTACTTACTTCTTTAGCAAGATCTTCAATTTCATTTGCATTCTCTATAATTCCTAGATTGTCTCTTAGCCAGTGAATAACAGCACCAGCTATAGCAACCGAACCTTCCAATGCATAACATACTGGCTTATCTTTGTTTGTAAGCCACTGTGGTTAGAAGGCCATGTTCAGAAAATACACACTTATGACCTGTATTGCACAGTAAGAAACAGCCTGTTCCATAGGTATTTTTGGCTTGTCCTTCCTGGAAGCACAATTGTCCTACTAATGCAGCAGACTGATCCCCCAAACACCCAGCTATTGGCACACCTTCCAAAGTTCCGGTTTTAATTAAGCCATAGATCTCAGACGAACTCAAGACTTCTGGAAGAATATTCATTGGAATATCAAAAAAATCACAGAGTTCTTTATCCCATTCCAAAAAATGGATGTTGAAAAGCATTGTTCTACTTGCATTTGTTACATCTGTACAATGGATACCTCCATTAACTCCTCCTGTCATAGTCCAGATAAGCCATGAATCAATGGTACCAAAAAGAGCTCTACCTTCTTCAACAGCCTTTTGAACTTGTCTTACATTGTCAAGAAGCCAACGAAGTTTCACTGCACTAAAGTAAGTGCTAAGTGGAAGCCCTGTCTTAGACTTGACAAAATTGTTATTTCCTGGAATTTTTTTACTAAGATTCTCAACGGTAGACTGGGTTCTTACATCAAGCCACACCACAGCATTATAGAGTGGCTCTCCAGAGAATTTGTCCCATATTACGGTGGTTTCTCTCTGATTGCTGATACCAATAGCTTTTATGTTTGTTAAATCAATATTCAATTCACCAAGTTTTTCACAGGTTCTCTCTATACACTCATAAACAGACTGAAGAATTTCCTTAGGGTCTTGTTCTACCCATCCTTCTTTTGGGAACTCTTGTGATAATTCCACGCGATGATGACTAAGTAGTTCAGCAGTTTTTGAATCGAAAACTAGAAAGCGAGTGGAGTTAGTACCCTGGACCACTGCCCCGACCAACGCCGCCATAGCTGGGCTCTTCGGGGCTGCCATGAAACCGGTAAGACAGATCAGCAGTTCCGGTACTGTCTCCCGGGTGATGAGGGTGTTAAGGTTCGAGATTCCCACCACGTCAGGAGCGTCCGGAGCGTTGTCGGGAGCGTCGTCGGGAGCGTCGTTTTGTTTTTCTTTAATTACTCAGGTAACTGCTGTTACCCGAACTCTTATTTTTCTGAGTCTGAATCCATCTATTTTATCATTTTTTTTCTGACTAAGATTTCCCTCAACATTTCTTGTATTGCAGGTTGCTTGGAAATGAATTCTTCCAACTTTTGACTACTGAAAGCAATTTTATCTTCATATTTAAAGATATTTTCTCTGGGTATAAAATACTGTTTTGTTTTGTTTTTTAATTTTATTTTAGGGCCTTGTATAACTTTTCACTCATGTTTCAGGTTGAATCAACATGTCTCTTTTTCTCTGTCTTTAAGATTTTTTTGTTTTGTTTTTTAAGCAGTAATTTTGTTAAGCTTTATCATGATATTATTTGGTGTCATTTTCTTCTAATTTCTAGTGCTAGGGACCCATTGAGCTACGTGGATCTCTTGATTTATAGGTTTCATTAAATTTGGAAAGATTTGGACCATTTCTACAAAGTTTTTTTTTTTTTCTCTTCTCTCCTTTAGGGACCAATATTATATAGATTGGAATTGTCTACAGCTTGCTCATCATTATAATTGTCTTTTCTTCCCATGGTTAATTTTATATAGTGCCTATTGTTATGTACTCAAATTTACTTGTCCTTTCTTCTCCAATATCTATCTGATGTTAATTTATCCAGTGTAATTTTCACCTCATGCATTGTGGATTTCATCTCTAGAAGTTCAATTTGAGTCTTTTAAATATCTATGTAATTTTTTAACACATTAAATACTTGTGAAAGATAATTTCATTTTCTGCTAATTCTAATATATGTCCCAGTCAACTTTGAATAATGCTTCATTATGGCTTGTATTTCCCTGCTTTGCATGACTGATAATTTTTTTTATTAGATGCTAAACTCTGTAGATTTTACCTTGTGGATTGCTGGATATTTTTGTATTCTTAAAAACCTTGATCTTTGTTTTAGGCTGCAGTTAAATTACTTAGAAACCATGTAATTCTTTTGGGTCTTGACTATAAGACGTGTTAGGTGAAACATGGAAAATGCTTAATCCAGGGCTACTTATTGCCTTTTACTATGTTTTAAAAGAGCCTTCATTGCACTCTACCCACGACCAATAAAAATGAGATTTCCATGGCTGGTGGAAACAGTCCTGTTCCTAACCCTGGGTAAACACTGGATACTGTTATCTTTAATATTTTCGTGTACATCTTTCTCCATCCTCAAGTAGTTTTCTCACGCACATGTGCTAATCAGTATTCAACTTAATATTCAGGAAGAACCCTCTGAAAATCTTTGGAGTTCTCTTCCTATTTACTTCTGTTTTCTTCCATTACCGTGTTCTGCACACTCTGTTTGGATGCTACAACTCGTTTGTAATAAACCCGCCCTCACCTTCCCGCTCCGCCACTCTGCCATTATTAGAACATTAAAGCTCTCACAAAGCCATACTCAAAGGAAGTGTTAGTACTCATGACATTTGTTTCTTGCCACTTTGGGCTCACTGCCCTTTCCTGTGTGGTATCCAGCATCTTATAAACTTCTTATATAGTTTAAATTATACAATGTATTTTATATACTTTGTCTATTTTTATACTTTTAGATGAGAGGGTAAATCTACTCTCTTTTACTTCACCTTGGTCAGAGCAGAAGTTCACTTAATAAAAGTACAAATTTTCAAAAATATTGGAAGCTTGATAAATCAAGATTCATTTACTTACTAATTAAAATTTATTGAATATCCATCAATGAATGGCAAATTTTGCATTAGACCATAGCCTATACTTGTGAGTTAGCTTGCGGGTGAATCCCATTTATCCTTAGTGAAAACAAGCTAGAGAATAAAATGAACATCTAAATATTATAATTTTACTTCTTTAAATCATATTTTCCATTTATGTAAAAGCTTCAAGGAATCTTATGAAGTTAGGAAAGCAAAATTATCAAGCAGACTGTATTTGAATATTAGGGGATTGAAATAATCAGAAGACGGTTCCAGTTTTCCTACTCATATATTCATTGAGCTTTTAAAATTCTGTCAGAGATTTCCTAAGCAAAAATTTAGGGCCAAAACTTACCAGTATGCCAGTTTACCATACTACGAATTTGCATGGAATACATTGTTTTAAAATTGATTTTTAAAAATTATTTGTTTTATTCCCAAGTATTTAGTGGTAGTAAAGATTATATAGACAGATAAATAGATTACACAATAAAAGGTTTTTTTAAAGGAAAAGTATAGGCAGGCATGAAGGTGAGCAGAGAGGCAGGGAGAGCACAAGAAAGATGCATTTATTTATTTTATTTAGTTGTATATCTTGGTTGTTAGCCCCCAACCCCAGCCAGCGGTCTTGGACTTAACAATTAACTGCTAATAAAAAGATTTGACCCCCAATTTTTTTCCTACATTCTCTTTCCCCTTACAAACCAATATATATACATCAATGTTCTCAATCTCATTAGTTTTTGAGCCTACAGACACTAAGCATTTTGTCTTGAATACAGTCACTTATTTATTAAAGTCATAGTTCTATTTATAAATAACTGGTTTTCATATTTATCTTATTGCTAACTTGTAGCCACTGAGTAATCAGATACTAAATATCTCAATTTCTTAACAAAATTTGACCAGATTCGTTTAACTTTTAGAGTAGTTACAAACCATTGATGCATTTAATCAAAACTGATTACTGCTACTTAAACTAAAGAGTTTGATTAACTCTACTTTTTTCTTTAAAAAAAATTAAAAATCAAAAGCTATTGTTAATCTATTATGGATTCTGTATGTTCTAAATACCTCTGCAATAATCCTAGGCATTACGTTTTCTTGTGAAGATACTCAACTTTATGAAGAAATTATTTCATTTGTATCATGTTCTTTAAATATGCAAATGCCTTTGTGGTGAACATACTGTTTAGAATAGTCAAAAATGTAGGTATATTCACAAAAAGTCTTTTACTGTAGGATTGATGAAAGAATTCTTAAAATAACTGACTTTATATTATTATATATTTACCTTTAAGGCTACTGTTCTAGAGTGCAGTTTTTCCTTAATATAAAATCTTTTAAAGGGTGTCCATACTATAAAGCTTAACATTTATTCATTCATTTAGTAATTTGAGCAGTACGTTTTGAGAGGTGCTGTATATGGGCTCTGTTGTAGGTTATAGTATAGCAATGCATAAACACTCTTCCTACTTTTATTATTAAGAACTTAAGAAAGTTGTAAATAAATGTACTTGTCTTGACTGACATGTCATCTTGTGCACATCAGGCTTTAGAGAGCCATTCATTTAATTATTATTTTTTCTCTGCAAACCCACTAAATTATAAGTTGAATGAGGTTAGGGATCTTGGTTGTTTTATTCAGTCTTGTATCTTCAGTGCTTTAAATATTACCTGACCCAAACAGAAACTCAAGAAATATTTGTTGAATGAGTTAATGAATACCACTATATATCATCTGTACTTTATTAAGTAATTATCATAAAGTCAAGATCATTTTAATTTTGATTGCTGGATAGGCTGCCAGTTATTCATTTTATAATCTGATATATTAAGGTAAATTGAATAGATGAAGGGATGGATAAATGAATAGATATATGATAAAATTAGTATTACAAAAAATATTAATGTAGAATCTGTGGTAGATGTAATGATGTGAGTGATAAAGTTCTTTCTACATGTTTGCACATATTTATAACAAAAATTGGGAAAATATAATACAAATAAAAATCTAGTCAAGCTGAAAAACACAGTTAATAGAGATCTGTTTCGAAGGATCCTTTGTTGGAGGAACAGTTGAAAGAATGAGAAGTTATTGCTAAGTGTGCTTGGATTTTAGAAAATCTGTGGTGGGATAATCTAGTTATTGTTCATCCTTAGAAAACCATTAAATATGAATCACTTTCATTAAGACATTTGTAATTTTATTATAGGGATTTTTGTAATAAGCCTTGTGAATCCTAGAAAGTGAGCTGCAGGTCTAATTCCTTTGCTTTTAACAAGAAATATCAGGTATTAAAGAATGCTGCTACTCTGAAGAGTGGGAATCAGTTATGAAGGTTTCAATTTCACCGAATCTGTATTTATCATAATCTTCAATTGCAGAGCGTGTGCTTGATGGTGAGGGAAATGAATCATATAGTTTGTGGCTAAGAAATTTAACTTTTTTTCAGATTGTGTCATAATCAATGCATCATCACAGTTGGTAATCTTCAAAACCCTGACGCATTTTTCCACACGCTGTTCCCAAATGTGCTCGACCAGCTGTTGAGAACCACACCATCCAGTCGCCTGAAAGACCACTTCTTGAACCACAAATCACCTAAGGTATTGTCCTCTTTGTTCTAATGAAGAAGGGAAAAAGTAAATCAAGCAACTGTGGTTTATTACTCATGTTTTCTGTGTTAGCAGGGGCTGTGGGAGACCTTGACATTCTAGGTAAGCTCTCATGACAGACAAGCCAGTGAGTTTAATTTTCACTTCTATGAAGTGATTTTATGAATATTTGAATCTTGAAATTTTTGATTGAGTGATTGTATGTGTGTGTGTGTGTTCTTTGTCATTTTCCCAGTGAAAATTGCCCTGACACTGATCTCAATGTTAATGTATTCCTGCTTACATTTGACTTTGGAATATGTTACAGCTAATTATCATTACACAGGATGAAAGATCAGAGCTCTGAGTGAGGTGCTTGGGTTTAGGAACAAAGGGAGGCCAATTCAGTATCCTGGCTTTAGGCCCAACAAGTGTAATCGAACATCTTGAAACTGGTGGGGTCTTTGCATCTATTTTTTTTTTCCTTTTTTCTCTCATTTTTTGTAAGGGGGTAGAGGAAGGGGGTTAAGGGTTTGAAGGGGCTGAAGTTTCCCCTTGAACATGATGTCAATATGTTGGCATGTCTCCTTTTATTAAGATGCCATCCAACTGATAACAAGTCCTGCTGTGTTTTACCAACATAAAAAATTAGACTGGAGACCGAGGAGCGGCAGGTGGCTTTTGGCACCAAGAAATAATCACACTTGATGTGGAAAGTAAAGTAAAAGGAGCCATCTGTTCACTGCAGGAGGACGTGAAAAATCACATTAACATATTGTCACTAACATCATGAAATACACAGTTAATAATAAATTTAGTTATCATGGCAAGTCGTGTTGGATACTTACTCGGCAAATGCAGAATGTGAAAGATGCTCCTCTTACCCACATCCCCACCTTTTAAAAATTTTTAATAAATTTTAGACATTAAATTCTTCCTTGGTGTGTGTGTGTGTGTATGTGTGTGTGTTTGTGTGTGTGTGAGAGAGGGTTGGGAGGGGGAGGAAAGTGTTTCATTTAAAGCCTGGCTCTGGTTCATTGTTGCTGACTAAGTGAGCAAAAGAATCTCTCATGCAAATGGAATGAATGATTTCTTTGATGCCTTCTACTTACTTTCCACTATGCTACTCTATAGCTTCTTACCTGGATGGAGAAAAAGAGAAGTAGTCGAGAAAAGCTTGTATTGGTGATGTGCCTTGCCCAAGACCCAGAGCATGCCCACCCTTCTCTGAAAGGCTTGGGGGTGGCAGAGTGCCATGGAGGAGAATCAGCAGCTCTGGCCCATTAGATGTTCAAGCAAAGGCCAGAGCTGTTGAATCTACCTCTATAGTCTGTAAAGTGTTCCTGCCAAATATTTTCCTGATGGATTTTTGTGTGAGATGCCTGTGCATACTTTACGAGAGAACAAATGTGTTAAAGCAGTGTGATGGGAAGGTTTTTTGCACTTTTGTTTTTGTGCATGTGTTGTTTGCATATGTCAACAAAATACATGAAGAGGCTACAAAAGCTGGAGATTAAAGTGAATTTGGAAAAACTGGGGTTGTTATGAATGAATCATTATTATAGCACTGTGTTTATATACCTTTTGCTGTAACAGTGTGCTATCTAGTTTCTTATAATTATTGCTCACTGTCCCTGCAAATTGTGTCTTAAAATCCACATTATTAAATCTAGGTCTCAGTGTCACTATTTATGAAATTATAGTTGCCAAATAATAGAATCGTAATAAGTAACTTGACCAATGTTTTTCCTTGTTTATGATTATTGGTCTATAGGTAGTCATTATATTTGCTAGAGACTAGCAATTTATAGATAATTTTATATGTTATTGTGTAAAGAAAATTAAAATAAGAATTAGGATTTTAGTTTCAGCTCTGGGTCTAAATGGTTTTTATAATCTTTAGTCAGTCACATAACTCTGAGGCTTTTTTCTCTGGAGTGACTTAGGTAATTGCTAAAGAAACTTGTCCCTTCTACAAAGTAAAGACTGAAAAGTGTTGTCCAATAGGTCATTTTAAATTAATGGAAGAAAAATAATAGTCCAGGAGCAATCATTCTGGGACTATTTACTCACAAAACCTGAGCGACTCTGGAAGGTAGTGTGTGCATTATGGTTGCCAAATTTCATTCAGGCAACAACTAGACAGGTGTGGTGGCATTTGAGAGTGATCTGTTTTGTTGAGTGAGGTGGACCTTTTTTTTGTTACATGTTGACATTCTCTCACTAAGGGTGAATGTTACCTTATATTCTGACTTAGGTGGAGACTCTAACATCTTATTTTATTCTTTTTCCAGATGGGTTACAAAAGAGTCTGGAAAGATGACTGAAGCAGTGACTTCTATTTTGTATTCCCTTAGAAATAATTCTAAATGATCCAGTTTCTGTTCTCTTACTTTTATGATCTAGACACAGAATCATTGTCTCCTGATGAACAACCACAGACCTGTTAATTATCTTCAGTAGTTTTGGATCATATGCTGGTTCACTTTCCTAGACATCCTTCCATTTCTCCTGTACCATTTATTTTTTAAATTAATAACCATGGTTTTTTGAACTATCACTATGCAGAACTTTAGCAAGGGGGGAGATAAAGTCTAGTGATCTTTTACACTAAACATGGTTAGTGTAATAGGATTTGCCACTAAGTATTTAAAAAATTTAAGCTTATCATTTCTTTTCCAAGATAACTTCAGCTTATTATCCTTCTTCAGGAAAGTCTTTCTGATCTCTTTACCTCAGTTAAATTACTTTGCTACACTCACTGTACCACATACTTCCTTTCTTCTAATATTTATCACACTTGTTTTGTTCAGTGTATGCAGCCTCTGTTGGACGATAGGCCATAAGAAGGCATCCTTCCATTTCTTAGTTATGGTCACTGATGACTAATGTCATGCCAGGTATATTCTAGAGCATTTAATAAGTATGCTACTGATTTACAGTAGGTTACCCCAACCACTTGTCAGGTTTTATCAGATTTTGAAACTTTTGAATGCTTTTGATACTGGTATCATTTTATAGTCATCCTGAAAGTTTCAAGTGAATTTTAGAAGACTGTTCCAGTGGTATCATTCTTATTAGAGGCACAAATGTAATGAGACACTATATTAGGGTTCCTCTGGAGCAATTAGGATGTTTAAAGGGCATCCTAGCTTAGACTTCAAAACAGTATGGTTCTCCCGAGGCTCTGAATTTATTTTTATAGTAGGCTGAAAATATATTATTGAAAATGAGAGCAATGGAGATAGGCAAATCAGGTAAAAAGGGATCAGTTGTAACGGGAAGAATGGAATTCAACTTTCAGTGATGAACATAATGTAGTATATATGATGTGAACTTAACAATGGTACACACCTGGACCCTGTATAATAGAATAAACCAACATTATTTCAAGAAGAGATTTAAAAAAAGAAAAGAAAATGTGAATAAGGTACTTAGAAATTCTCAGCTGATCCTGAGGCTGTTTCAATAGTCTGAATGCATTTAATTCATACCTAGACAAACTATTCTTTAGCAGACTAAAGTCTCATCATTTTACCAAGTATTATTTAGCTTCGGGAAACATAGGTTTAATTTTGCAGAGATGACACCTAGAAAAAAATGCATGTCTTATAATATCATGAAGAAACTGTATAACTTGTTTTGAATTTTCTTGCTGTAATGTTTAAAATGAAATTAATTGGTCAAGCATAAGTTGAAATGAGTTTCTAGTGTCCTCCCAGAAGTCTCTGTCAGAAGGCTTGCATGTAGAGTCACATATATTATACAGAAGTATAGATGCTGATTGTAAATTTATTTTTTGAATATGTGTTTACTGAAAAAATGTTTGTCAATAATACAATGCCAAAACGAGATGATATACTTAGTGACCTTATTATTTTATAAACTGAACATCAAGTTTTTTTTTTTTCAAGTCTCCAGGAATGATAATGCCTATAACAATCATCTAAGAAAACAGATAAAACTAGGAAATCATAGTAATGAATGTTATTCATTTATACTCTGTAGGAAGTTGCCAAATGTTTAGACTTAGGTTGAGAATATTGTGCCACAGCGCATAAGAATTATCTCAGATCCTTAGAGTCAGTTGTACAAACTGACATGCATTTTTAGAGCTGACAGTCCCTCTTGCTCAGTAGATATTTCATTCCCTGCATGCTGGGCTTCTTTGCAGTTGTTCAAAATCAAGGCAGATGGGCACTCCAATCAGCCTGAGGGGACAGGAATAACACACTTCAGAGCACTGGGTGCCATGAGATTCCTTCTTTTCATCAGACAGACTAATAGACCCATGGAGGCTAGGAATTCAGCGATATCCTAGTGGGTCTTGCAGGTGGTCATCATTGAAGTACCTGATAGACTTCCTGCCAACTCCTGGTCTCACAGAGAGCACTGAACGTGTAACTCTTGCACTGTGACAGCCAGGCTTTGACATAAAAAGCACATTGGAGAAAGTCTTATGTTTTTTGCATTATGGAAAACATTCAGAGGTTGTTGATGAAATCTAGTGATTTTATTTTCTCTCTTTTTTTTAAAAATTGTGGCAAGAATACCTAACATAAAATCTACTCTCTTAGTAGATTTTAGAGTGTATAATAAAATACAGTATCGTTATCTGTAGACACAATGTTATTCTTCAGAGTTCTAGAACATATTAGTCTTGCAAAATTGACGCTTTATACACATTAATTAATAACTCCCCATTTCCCCTCTCCCTAGCTCTTGGAAACTGCCATTGTATTGTTTGTTTCTATGAATTCCACCATTTTTAATGGTCATGTAACCTCATGTAAGTGAAATCATATTAGTATCTTTGTATGGGTGATTTTTCTTTTTGTTGGTTATTTCTACATATCATCAATAAATCCATCTCTCAGTAAGTTCCCTTTGCTGTTCCTCTGAAGTGAGCCCTGCAGTAACTTCATTCAGCATTATCATTCTTTTTTAATATGAAATATTCTATTTTCTCTGATTATAGTGTAAGATAAATGAGAAGATTGCTTTATGCATTTTATAACTGTAGTGTCTCTCACATATAATAGTTTATACCTTTGCTCTTCTTTCTTTCTTCCTTCATTCAAGAAATACCAATATCAGTTATTTAATAACTACTGACTTAACCTCTGGGATACAGTTGTGAAGTAGACAGACACAATACTTTTCTGTGTGAGGTACTAGTGGGTAAATGAGACATAAACTGAGTAAATAAAGTAAATTAATTGTGAATTATAATATGTCTTAAAGGGAATAAATGACTAAGATCAAATACAGCTATGGGTTGGAAGGGTGGTTATTTCCCCTGCTTTTCTTGCTATTTTTCATTCCCTCTTTCAGCTATATTCTCTTTGAAGATATATTCTGAATGGTTATATAGCCAAAGAAATATGAAAACTAATGACTGCTGTTATTTTTCTGTTTCTACGACACTTCCTTTTAGTGTGTATAAGTGGATTGAACACAAGTAAGGACAGGCTTTGGCTTTTCAGTGTGCAGAAGTAGTTATGCTTTACAGAGTGCCACACATTCAATCGATTAATTCTGATCAAGTTAGAATACTTTGCTAACACTATCAAGTTAGATATATTTTCAGATACTTAATAGTAGTATTCATTGTTAATATCCCCATGACATAATTTTTACAAGTAAAGTCATGCTTATAAACCCATAGAAAGTTTACAAGTATGTACAGAAGGCAGAATGATCAGTTCTGTGTAAAAATTGTTTGTATTCAATAATTGCTTATATTTATATTCGCTAGTAGACTACTTCAAGACTGGTTATATATGCCATTAGACATCACCCTAGGTCTGTAGTGGTAACCCCTATATATACTCATATGTAGTTTTAGAGTGAGAATAAACAGTTACACAGGCTTACTGTGTGAATTAAGTTGAAAACCAGGCATATATTACAACTGATAAGAAATCAAATATGGAATTGGGCTTATGGCTAAATAAGGGTACATGGTTCTGGAATAAACATCAATAACAGTCGATCCATCAAATAATCTTCCTTTATATTCTGCAAAAGGTAGATCATCAAGAGAGATGTGCTTAGAAGTGGAATTTCAAAAGTAGAAAGGAATGAAGAACTTAGAATGAAATCATAGCTGTAAGGAAAAATCGAATATTTATAAAGATACTGTAATAGTTTGCTAGGGCTGCCATAACAAATCACCTGAGACCTGGTGGCATAAATACTGAAATTTATTTCCTTAGAGTTCTAGAGGTTATAAATTAGAGATCAAGGTGTTGTCTGGGTCGTTTCCTCTGAGGTCTTAACTGAGGAGACTCTTCTCTTTATCTTTACATGCTCATCCCTCTGTGTGTGTCTGTATTCTTCTCTCATCTTCTTGTAAGAACACCAGTCGTATTGCTTTAGGTCTATCCCTATGACCTCATTTTGCCTTATTTTCTTTTTTTTTGAAGATTTTAATCTCTAAATACAGATACATTCTGAGGTACTGTGGGTTAGGACTTCAACATCTTAATTTTTGGGTAACAGTTGAACCCATAACAGACACTAAAGTAGCAATTACTCAATCAGTCAAGTTCAGGTTCTAATCAGAAAAATGAAAATCACTTCAATTATTTGCAACATAGAGAATTTAAAGCAAGAAATTTATTCCACAAGTGATGGAAGCATTGTATTTTTTTTTTTTTTTTTTTTTAAGGAGAGGTCCAGGTAGGATTGATGGTGTGTAAGCAAACAGGCATAAAGACAGATGAAGAAAAAGTATTTTATTTAGTTTTACATCTTCATTGTTCTCCCTGACTCAAGACAGGGAGACAACCCTGGTCTTTGGGTTGCATGTGAACTGTGTTTTGACCAGAGGCGACTGACCAAACCACTACTCCAACAGTGCACACCAAGAGTTGCATTTCTAAACAAGATCATGAAGCAACCCAGGGATTTTATGAAAAGTAAGAAACCTCTTTCAAATTTAGAGTAGACAAACTAAAGGAAGAAGCAAGACTATCAAAGCCAGGGATGGTATTACTTTGTAGAAGCTGGGAACACATAGGCTTCCCTAGAGGGTCTAGAAACACTGAAGACACAAAGGAAACACTGCTACTGCCAGAGGTACTGTTCCAGGCAGAGCGGGGAGAATGCCCTGGCTGCTCCCATTGTCCCACTCCATTTTTCTGCCAGTGCCTCTTAGTGATGCAAAACCTAAGTAAGGGTGAGTTGACAGGAAACTAACAAGTACAGCCTGCTGGGGGCAGTCCTCCTGCTTTAGAGACAGAATTGGAGGAGGACAGGAGTTAATTTAAGGACAAAAAAACCCAAGACTGACACAAGTACTAAAAAAAATAAAAAAGTAAAGTAATTCAAAATGACCCTTCAAATAACTGAAGGCAGATTTGCATATTTATATTTATGGTTAGTGACTGTTATATAAATCTTCCCACAACTGGCTAACGGAGACATACTTTGTTTTATCTTTGTAATTAGTTTCAAAATGCTTTTTCTCTTCTTTGCCTAGAAGATCCAGTACCCCTCCCACCTAACAATCTGTGCATTTCTAATTTCTAAACATTGTTTAAAGATTTTAATTCTTCTTGAAATATCTCAGATTCTTCCTTCCTCTTTTTCTTCTTTATCCCCCATTACACTCTGTCTCTATATAGTAAGGATATAGTCAAGATATAGTAAGTTCTCACTGTTGATAGGTTCTGCAATTTTAAAGGAAAGGACATACAACAGAAAACAGATCCTCCAATATTGCCCTTTTTTCAACATAGGATCATGATTCTTTTTTCTCATTAATGTTATAATGAACAAAATGACATTATTTAAGGATCTGTTGTATCAAGAACTTTCTCTGGCATTGATGTATACACACAGTTGTGCACTTTTCAAGATCATTGACTGGGGTCTTTCTATTTCACACAGCTTTTAGTACTATACCTTACATTTTATTGAAGAGCAATGGGTGTATCCAGTGAATTATTGTAAGAAATTTCTTATAACATCGCATTTATTCCCACTCAATATCTTTATTATGCTCTGTTGCTATAATTTTAAAATAATCTTTACCATTTTGAATAACAAAGCTATGCAAAGATATGCAAAGCTATGTAAAGCTGTTCTCTTTGGTTTCTTCTAAAAGGAAGATGTATTTTATTTTATGGTTATATATATGAAAATCCTTAGTCTGGGATTCAAAGATACCTTTCTGTCCCATCTGAGTATGAAAAAGCATGTGAAATTTTGAATGAATATATTTAGTATAATAGATATTTTCTGTTTTTCCCCTTTTTGAGTCACTACTTTTGTAGATCTTGAAAATTATCTATGCTTTCCATTAGCATTTATTGAGTATTGACTACAGGACAGGCATTCTCTAGCATTTGAAATCTATCAGGCAGCAAAACAGACCATTTTTGCCTATAAAGATAAGCGATAAATTTTAAGTTCACTTTAGATAGGTTAGAATGAGGTTAGTAAGATTAGAAGTGTCAAGACAGAGGTAGAGGACAGGTTGCCATTTTGAACAGTGTTCAGAGTCAGCCTCATCATGAAGATGACATTTGAGCAGAGTCTTAAGGGAGGTGATAAAATTAGCAATACAGATGTATAGAAGAGGAGTTTTCTTGGCAGAGTAGAGAAGATATAAAGATCCAAAAGTGGTAGAATGCCTAGACTAGATGCTACCGAACTTTTTTAGTGTTTCTATAATTTTTTGCATATTTTCTGTAAACAAAAAGAAATATCTCACTAAATAGTTTGTCACAGTAAGTATTTTTGTCCAAATAACTTAGTAGTAGAATGAAGAATTAATACATATGTATTTACAAAATAGTATTTTTTCATTCTTAAATAATTACAGTTACTTCAAGTGGACCATGTGTGCCTATTAGAGACTCAGCAGCTGGTGTACTATCAGGTGGGCACTGCCACCGTCATTCCTGTAGTCCCATATTGTTTTGGGTTTTTTTTGCGGTATGAGGTTTTTGTCATAAAACCACCCAAAACCCAGCTTTACAAAGATATGACCTTATCAAACAAATATACTGCATTCTGAAGTAGAAATTGTGAACTGCTTAAGTTAGTAATTTGTACTATGTGTGACAGATGGAGAGTATTAGCTTTTCTTTTAATGTTTTAAAATATTTCATGGACCCTTTGTGAGTTTTCTTTGTACCCCAGGGCACCTCATTTAATAGTTTGGGACAAGATCTAAAGCATTTGAGCAACAGCAAGAGAGAGGTGAGATTGAATGGTGTAAACAGAGGGAAAGAATCAGGAGACATTAAAGAGGCAATGGAGAAGGCACGTTGTTTACCATCCTCAGGTCATAGGTTAGTATTTTGAGCTTTCACTCTAAATGGCATGGGAAGCCTTTGGAGGGTTTGTGCAGAAGAAGGATTTATGTGATTTTTTAAGAGGAAGAAAAGTGGCAGAGATGTAGGCAAGTAGGCAGGCAGGGAGAGAGAGGAAGAAGAAGTTTTTATTTTCACTTATTCATTTGGACTGTTCCTCCTGGCTATGGGTCACAAACCCAGGTCCTTGTGTGTATGTGGACTATACTGGAGCCAAAGACTTACCACCTGAGCCATTAGGATACTCCACTATTATTTAAAAATTATCACTCTGGCTGCTATCTTGAGAGGACACTATGGGAGGTGGGGACAAGGTTAAAAATAGTAAATTCCAGAAGGAAGCTAGTGAAAGTAATCTAAATTTAGAATGGTGTTAATGACATCAGATTCAAATGGTTGAGATGGTGGGATCTGGTCAAATTTTGGAAATCTTGTGAAAGTAGAACCAGTAAGATATGTTGATGATTTGGATATGAAATATGAAGAGAAAGAGACGTTAAGGATGATTGAGGTTTTGGGTCTAAGGACGGTGGGAAATATAAAGATGGATGAAAAACAATGGCGCTAATAGAGGTTCTCTAGAGAATGAGTATAGGTAGGAGAGAGAATAGATCCAAAGCCCGAAGCTTGGGATACTTCAATATGAATAAATTTGGAAAAACAGAAGGAACTGAAAAGTAGATTATTAAAGTTGGGGAAAAAAACAAGAGAGTGTGGTATTCTGGAAGTTCAATAAACAATGCTTAGAATTTAGAAATGCACAGATTATGGGGTGGGAGGGGGACTGAGTCTTTCAGGTCATCCACTTTGTCAAATACTTAGAAGAAGTCCATAAGGATAAATAAATAAAATGCAGTTGGTCAAATGCTTTAGTAAACTCAGGAATAGAGTTTGTAGTGTTACTGTGTTAACTGTCAATCCAAAATGGCTATAAGTCTCTCCTGTTAAAGGATGAGAAAATCATGTTTATAAATCTATTTTTATACTTTATTAGTAGCATCCAGTAATACCCTATGATGAATGTAAGAACAAAATGATTAATTATTAAACCCTAAGAAAGGTAATTAAAAATAATCATAGTAATTTTGATAAACAAAATTTGTTTTCCATTTAAAATATTGGCAAGAGAAATATGTTTGAAATCCAGTGTTGCTTTTTTGTAGGGACTTAATGCATATCAAGTGATGTTGACTATTTGCAGAACATCTGGTAAGAGCAGGTAGTAGTTCCCTTTTCAATATGTTTTAAATGGCAATTTGAGAAAGTGAGAAGATAACTATTTTAATGTTCATTTAAAATTGATTTTGCAAAGAAGCAATTTTATTCCTATTTGTTCTAACTACTTGAGTGCATTTCTTCACATCAAAATAAAATTTCCTTAAATAAATTTGATAGAAAATAAATTATATATATCATTTTAAAACAAAATAACTAACTCCCTTTTTTATTTCAATCTTCCATTGTGTCAATCAATGTTCACTTAAAACAACAGAACCATACTATATTTTTAGAACATAAAGAATTTAATGTAAAAAATAGTAGCATGTAATGAAAGAGCTTAAAAGCCTAAGAGGGGATCATGAGAAAATTCAGAGATTAGCAAAGACAGGAAATTGCTACCACCCCACCCCCAGAGATAAAGAAGAGAAAGCATGAAAAGCTAACGTTCTTACAGTCCAGAAGCCAGGACCTACTGAAGGGACCTAGAAAGATGGTGAGGGTTGCTTCTGGCATCCTGAAGGAAAAATATGTGCAGGAAAAGTTGGAGGAGACACAGCCACTTCCAGAATGACCAGTCAAAGCAGAGCATGAAAGGTTAAATAGTCTTGGTGTGTTGACTGAATTCAGTCAGAAAAAGAGAAGCCACACCAATTTTGAAAAAAAATATTATTAAAGAAATATCACAACACAACATTAATTAGTTTTAAGTTCTGCATCATCATCTGTAGATGATGCATTAAATACAACAGCTCTATGTAATACATTAAGTTTACCATGAACAGTCCTATCCTACACCAGGCAATTGACTACTTTTATCCAATTTGCCTCTCCTCTTCCCTTCTAGTAACCAACTTGATTCTATAGACTAAAAGTCTATTTTTGTTTGATTCATACAAACAATTTTTAACAGAGGCAATTTTTAATTTTTTTAAAAATGTAAGATGTAGAAAGTCAGGAGGGCAAGTTGGCAGTCAGGCAGAAAGAGAGAAGAGGAAGAAGTACTTATTTTATTTGTCCATCTTGGTCACATCCCTCATCCCAAACTCCCTTTCACCCGCCAACCTCAGGTCAGGTCACTAAGCTACCAGGGCACACCAATGGAGGCAATTTAATATAAGCAATTGGCCATATGGATCCTAGAGTACTGAAATATCAAAAGGGGAACACTGAGGTAGCACAAAAATATAGCCGAAGAAAGCAACCATCAACCCCAAGGCTTGGAGAATGAAGGGAAGAAGTTGAGAAGATTGAAACTTGGATGCTTAAAGGGAGACAATGCAGAACTAGAACTCAGTCCTCTGAAGAGACAGTGCTCTCCTGCTGCTTATGGAATCTCAGGAGCTTGGAAGAGAGTTTCTGTTTACAAAGGGGTCCTAGATCTCTGAGGATAGGAATATGAAAGAGCTGATGCTGGATTTCTGGAGATGATGTTGGAGGCTGGTTTTAGAGGTGTAGAAAAACTGAAAACTGAAATCCATTGCTGCCTGAAGTAACTTCCACTGTGGGCATTAAAGAAAAAGAAATGCTGAAGAAGGCAAGCAGGAAGGAGCTCAGCTTCTAGCTCTTGTTTTGTCTTCCGGGCTCCCTACTTGTAAACTCCAAATGGGGTCAAAAGGCAAGAGAGAAATAAATTATAAGTTTCAACAAGCACCACAGATTGGTTTGGAACAGAGAGATGATAGCTTAATTACTCAAATATTTTATCCCACACCACCCCCATCTTCCACCAGTGCCTCCTCTTGACTGAATGTACTCAGAACCAGTTGGCAAGGGTAATAAGGAAATGGAAAGCAAGGGAAGTGATCTGAGAAAAACAGACAAATGACTGCTGCACCATTATTTCAAATTCTCTTGTACTACTGTCCTCTACTCCACAGATGAATCAAGACCAACCCTAGATAAAAGACATAGTACTGATCCTGTGCTTTGTATCTAGGGATTAGCAAACTAAGATCAAATCCAGCCCACCTCTTTTTATAGCCTATAAGTTCAAAATGGTTTTAACATTTTTTAATGATTGGAAAAATCCCAAAAAAGGGTTTCATGACATAAAAAATGTATGAAATTCAATTTTCAGTGCTTATAAGATAAATTATTTTTGAAACATAGCTATTATATTTAAGTTACATGTTGTCTGTGGCTGATTCCGTTCTAGAAAAGCAGAATTGTGTAGTTGCAAGAAAGACCATATGGACCACTCAGCCACAAAGGTTGACTATTTGACTCAATAACAGAAAGTATGGCTGTCTGATATCTACCAGTAGGGCAGCACTTCAAGGATGGAAAGTAGATTAATGTGTAAGAATAACAGGTGGCCTTGAAAGTGGCTTATTATTACTCTTGAACTTGGTCATTCTCTCTTCCCTTTCCATCAACATATCAACATCTTAGATCTTCATCATTTTTTTTAAGTCTATACTCACTTCTTTACCCTCAAGCCAAGAATCATATTACGTCATTTCATTGACAAAATTGGAATAACAGAAATTGTTCTCAGTTCTTGCTCAAGAACTACAAACATATATGTTTCCAAATCCTACAATTTTTCATTCCTCCCTCTCGTCTCAGAGAGTTATTTCCCCTTCATGTTTAAGAGTACCTGGCATACCTGTCTTTCAATCTCATCTCAACCTACTGCTCCTTCACTATCATTGCAATCTATCTTTTCAATCTTATCTCTCTTCTGGAGACATTACTTTATAGCAGTCAGGAACATAGATTTTTAAATTTGGCCAACTAGTCTCTGATTCTACCTCAACCACTTATTCTGTAACCATTAGTAGTTTCTCTTAATGTTACTCAGCTTCCTTCTTTGTAAAAATAATTGCTCAGAAAATTATTGTAAGCATTAGATAAATTATATATGAAATCGCTGCAATGCTTGGCATATGTGTTTAATATGTTGTAGCTATTTTCGATGTATAATTTTTTTCTACTATCATTACAACTTTTAAAATACTCAATCTTCTCTCAGCCTAAAAACAAAAAGTAGTCTCTTCAATCCTGTACCACCTTCTAGTGCCATTATCCTTAATGTCCCCTTTACATGCAATATCCCCCAAGTATTTCTCACTATATCTTTTCATTTTAATATTTACTCTCTGATGCATTGTAAGAGGACTGAAACAGAATACCCCAGTCATTCAGAATTGGTGTCCTGTACATGGCCCATTCTGACATGAAGAACCAAGGACAGTAAAGGGCAGCCCCAGAGGCAAAGGAGAAGCTCCAATTCTTCTAAACCTTTAGCCTTTGCTTTGATCAAATAAGCCATCAACTATCCCCTGGACCCCCATCCCTATCCTAATCAAAAATGTTTTTTTGTTCATATTCTCTAGAAGAATGTATGAAGGGGTGCTATTTATCTTTACTTTTTGAGTAAGGATGGGTCATTCCTCTTTGTCTCTTGGAGAACCCCCCTCCTCTCTTCCCTGAGACCTCCATGACTCAGATCAGGATATAAATGTGAGTCTGCCCAAGCTACCTCAGAATTTACCACCATGTACTCCATAAGTTTGATATTTAATTTGGTCTTTGCGCTTACTAATCACACCTGATGTTAATTTGTTCTTTCGTCCTGCCGATAAGGAACCTCGGAAAAATGGGGAAATTTTCCTTGAACCCCCCCCCATTGTAGTTTGATCTTATCCCCTAACCAACTTTTGATAATGCACATGAAAAAGTCAATAATAATATCCAAATTCACAAATCCATCCATCTTTTATCTTATCTCTCTGAAGAATTGAACCTTGTTAATCATTTACTCCTTTTGAAAATTTGTAATCCTTGATTTCCAAAATATTACAGTTTTGATTTTTCAGTTGCTTTTCTCTCTTTTTTGGGCATTTATTCACTTGTGTAAGCTTCAGGTCTTATCTGACTTCAATGCTTATGCCATGTCATGTCCTGTCATGTCATGGGTGGTATTCTCTTGTTCCAGGGTTTCAAACTGATACTCATATACATATACAATGTTAACTACAACCCAAATCTTTCCCATACTCAAGAATAATATAGCTAACTGCTTATTGTACAGTTCTAATTTTATAGTAGATCATTTTTGTAATCGGGCAGTAAATCAGGACCTAGTGAACATAGCCATCCAGCAAAATTGGCTAAACTGAGAATCTATTACAAGTAATTAACATACAGCCTAGTTACAGATAAGCTTTGCCAACAACAACACAGACACTGAGACACAGATAATGGATTGGACCAATTTTCTTCCACTGAGGCCAGAAGACTTGAGTTCACCTAGTAAGCTAGCAGACCCCCATTGGCACCACAGTATCTGCAATCACAAAGGGCTACTGACTTCTCCAAATACCAGTCCCTCCTCCTGGTTGGACTCCACGTTGCCCCCTGCACTTGTCTTTTGTCTATTTATAAACTTCTGTACCCTCTTAGGTTGAAGAGAGGTGGATCTGAGACACAGCTGGTCTCCCACTTCCTCCTCTGGTGTCTCTCAACTTTGCTTCTAGCAACATTCTTCCTCTTAAAGTATTGGCCTTTAGGATAGCAGTGGACTTGGACCTGGTAATATTCATATCAGTATGACCTACTTTTAAGTTTATTATGCCAAAAAACTCATCATATTAATTTTTCATGTGTGTACTTGAGGAAAAACTTTTTGTAAAAGAAAATTCATTGAAATAATATTGGTTTATAAAAATATATAGGTTTCAGATAAGCATCATTATAACACACCTGTATATACTTCATTAAGTTTACTACTAAAAGTTTAATTACATTTTTCACCATGCAATTAACCACTTTTACTGTTTGCTTTCACCCTTCTCTTCTAGTACCACTAATTTAATCTTGTATTCTAAATGTTTATGAACGGTGTTTTTCTGGGTTCTGTGAGGAAAGAAAGCCAATCAAACAAAAAGTAGAATAGCCAGGGCTTTATTGGGGTTTGCGCACCCCGGGCGAGATTCTCCCGTTTGCAGAACGAGGGCCGGGGAAGTCGCGCCCGAACAAAGGGAAGCGCGCTCTTTAAGCAAAAGAATTTCACGGGCTTCCTACGTCGCGATTGGGGATTTGTCCTGTGATTCCAGGTGTGGGCTTCAATCCCTCAGTCTGACGTCAGCCACCTTTTTCCCGGGCATGGCTGCTGCTTTGTCCCTCTGGGCCAGAGTAACAGTTTATTTTTGTTTGAATTAGTTTGTTTACTTTATGTACCACACACTAATGTAATCTTATGGTGTTTGTCTTTCTGATCTTTCTTATTTCATGAAAACATGTGTTCTTTATTCCCCTTCTTTATTTTTTGACATAATCCTTGTCTATAGTCACCTGGAGATCCAGTAGTCATTTGTGATTCTTTCCTTTCCTGTATACACCAAAGTCAGTAAATCTGAGTCGATCCATCTTTCACTCTTAAACATCTTGCACTGTTTTCTAGCGTGAGGACTCACACTACAGCTTTCCTCTTCAATCCTCGAGATCTTCCAACTATGCTTAGAATGAAAGCCTGTAACTAAAGACTTTACTGTCATTAATTTTGTGCGCATCAAATCCAGATTTGAAACAACTCTGTGTATAAGTGATTAAGATGCCTCCCTGCATAGCCCCTCAGAGACTCCTCTGTGAGTGCATGTTAAACTCTTAAATTTTTTCATAAGCTGCACATCATCCTCTAAACAGGGGAAACAGTTTTGCTTTCTAATCTCACTTCCCACTGCTCTAAAGCCATATTTTATATTTTCGTGACACTGAACTGAAACTTCAAAAATAAAGATTAGCAGGCTCTTTTTCCTCTCTGGGTTTTCTCTTGCTATCTCCTATAGCATCTTCCTCCATCTTTCCTCCAGTTCTACCTAACCAAGTGCTTCTTTATCACTTAGGCTCAGATCCAGTGCTCTCAGTAGGTTTCCCCAGTCTGAATTAGACTCTTCTGTGTTTCCTTTGGTTTTAACCATCTTACTGCTCATAGTAATGCAGGACAGATAGCTTAAAATCTAAAAAGCAAGTATGCAGATGTATAAATAGGAGATTAGGCTGACTGGCAAAGCCTAAGGCCTGCTGGTGGGCCCCACCCAGGTATAGTGGAATGGGCTTACAGCAAAGACCTACCTTAGCAACCCAGGTCTAAAACACACACTGCCTAGTTACTTATGCCAGGGAACTACGGGCAGCCTTACCAGCTCTCATGAGAACTTCAGGCAACTCTCACGAGAACTCCTACTCTAGCAGGAATTCCAGACAACTTTTTCAGCTATCTCAGTTCTCATGAGAACTGTAGTCCCTGGGTACACCTATTAAGGGAAGTTTTTCTCCAAGGTATACAGGAACCTCCATTTTTGACAGACAGCTCTCTCTCTCCCTCTTGAAACCTTCAAGCAATACATATTTTAGTTTCGCTGAGCTGTTTCCAAGTAACTTGCCATGTGGTGCTGGAATAAGGTGTCTCTCCTTGACTTCTTTCCAGGACAAACCACACTCATCTGTGTCAATCACCTGTATCAATAGTATTATAATTATATAGCATACTGTTTAGAAGTGAGTTAGCATTACATACCTTTACAGTTTTTTTAAAAAGAAGGTACACCAGGAATGAAGGCTAGTAGGCAGGCAGGCAGTCAAGAAGAGAGAGGAGGAAGTAACATTTTATTTTTATTTTGTCATTTACATTGATTGCTATCTCCCTCCTCCCACATGCCCCCCCACTTGAACCCAGGGGTATGTGGCCTGCATGCTTTCAGAGGCAATTGACCTAATGTGTACTTCACCAGGGCATGCCTAATTTATTTTTGCGTGTGTAGAATTATCTGAAGGCTTATTTAAATTGACCTAATTGTTAATTAAATATTACAAAGTAAAGTGCTAAACTCTGGGATTTAAAAGAATAAATAACACATAAATCTGCCTTCCAAAGGCAGATGGTCAAGTAGGAGTGATGTAGCAAACAGAGAAACAGAGAGTTAACTAGTTTCTATGTGAGGACAAGGTGGAAAGTGTTAAGTACAGAACAGCAGGGATGATTAAGCATGGAAAGAGTTCATTTGAGGTAGAGATTGCTTCCATACGGCATATTTTGCCAGATATTCAAAGCACTAACCTAAATATTTTGACATTATTATCAATTCAATTCAAGAGTTATGATTTCTAATCATATTGCAAGTAAAATGTCAGTGCGAATATGACTCATGTTACACAACCCCACACCCAGCGTTTGACCAGTTGTGTCTCTGACTGAAGTGCTTTATCATCACAACTTTCCAGCTACTTCACAACCCCTTGCTCAATATTCATTTACAAATATTAAAAAAAAAAATTTCTTCATTTTTTCCCTTTAATAATTTTAAAACTTTAGAAAATAAAAAACAGAAATAGCATTTTCAGAGGAAAATGACAGGATGAGATACGAAATATGTAACATAAGCAAAATTCCCATTTTACAGAAGAGGAAATTGAGACTCAGAGATGTGGGATTTTTTATCCAAATTGACACATCTCGCATCTTCAGAGCTGAACTTAAGACCACAAAGCAGAAAAATAAAGGAGTAAGACGGAAAAAATATGATAAAAATTTATCAATGTCTCTAGTCTTGAGAAATCCTTCTTATGAAAAATATTGAAGGAGTCTATGGTCTTTAAAATAATTTAGTTTGTGTTTGGTGTGTGCATATTTGTGTGCACACACATATAA
Organism: Solenodon paradoxus; assembly: GCA_004363575.1. NCBI lineage: Eukaryota > Metazoa > Chordata > Mammalia > Eulipotyphla > Solenodontidae > Solenodon > Solenodon paradoxus. Next base: position 343,912 of record RJWH01001227.1, on the reverse strand, counting down.
AATGAGAAACTTTAAAAGCTGTCCTCAATGAGTTATAATTTAGGATATTACTGAGACTGACACTCAATACTCTCTCTACACGTGCACTCTCCCTCATCCCAATCAGGCCCAGTTCACCTTTCCCATCCTAAATCACACTACCCTGAGAAAAAACTCTCCTACCTATGTAGTCTGAACCACTTACTATTTGTGAAGCACGCAGGAATTTTCCATCTGCATGCCTTTGTTCCTACCATTCCTTTGACCTGAATTTCTAATAGTCTCACATACAATTCTGAGTATCTTTTAGACTCAATATCCATCTCTATTTTGAAATCTGGATTCTAAGACAATTTCTAGAAAAACATTTTGCTGATCTCTAGCTGTAAATATTTCCTCTTTTCTAGACTTGGATCATAATCCCAATAACATTTGAATACTACAAATAATGTTAAGTTCAGATAGTGTTTTCAAAAAAACAATACCCTATTTTAGGATAGCAAGCCATCTTGTGAAGAGGCATTATCAATCCACTTATAGAGAGTCAACCTGACTGGTGTACAATAGTACCTCCTTGGATATAGACAAGAGAAGTGCCTGTCATGGATCCTGTACTCTAACACTTCATGTGTGAGGAAACTGCAGGTCAAGAGCCTGTGTTCACCCCACCCCCTTTTTTTTTTATATTCCAGAGACTTTGGAATTACTTGCCTGTAATAGTGCTGAGCCCACCTACTTTCAAGGTGTCTTTAGACTTTCTTCCTTGACTGTTCAGTTCAACATAAACAGAGTAGCCGATAATGTGTACTCATACTCATAAACTGCATATGGCAAAGGGACAGGTATTTTCAAGGAAGGTGGGTTGAATTTATAAAGAGACCCTGAGTCTATACTTGTAACTTAAGGCCCCTGCCATTTTAAATAAGAATAAGGATAGGGAAAATTGAGATTATAGCCTGGTATCTAGTCAATTTTCCTCATCTCTTCATGGTCTAGAGAGAAACCTGAGAAGACTGAAAATTTCAAATTTGAATGTTTTGTTCCAGCTTGTATACTATGTGATTGTCAAGGTGGCATAGGTTACATTTTATTTAATAGTTCGTTAATTTGTTTTATAATTTAAAATATTTAGACATATGGCATTGGCCTTCTTTTGTTCTTTAGCCTTTGATCCCATAATCTTAGGGACAAGCCTGTGTCTCATTTCACCAAGTCAGCCAAGGAGAGAGTCAAGATCTGTCCAGATGTTTCATGTTTCCCTGTGATGTTTTCACAATCCCAGTGGTTCCCATACTTGACTGACTATAAGAATCATTAAGGTGTTGAAAGCTGGCTTAAGCATAGATTCCTTGTTCCTCCTTCAGCGATTTCAATTCAGTTGTTTGGGTTAGTGCCCAAGTAGTTAACAGACTCTGGAAGAATTTTATGCTCAGATAAGTCTGGGAAATACTATCATGTGCAGTAAATAAGCAGCTTTATTCTACCATTCAGATGACACTTATAATAAACCTGTATTTAAAGCATTAGTATACAAGTTTTACTTATCCTATTAGATCATCATCTCCCTAAGGATAATATCCTGTATAACATTTTATCTTATATACCATATCCCATAGTACTTTTTTATACTACAAGAATAAAAAACATTAGACAAATGATGAAACAGAATTGTTTTGTATGCTATTCAGTAATAGTATCTAAAAAAGTTAAATTTTCGTCTTCTCATAATAAAAAAGGTTAAGAAAATTATGAAAATTGACCTTATTTATATTGTATAATCTTATAAATATTCCTGTTACAGCTTCATATTGTTTTGAATAGTTGTTCATTAACTATGAATCATTTGAGGTCGAATATTGCATTTTGATTTCTTCATGACCTAGTGTGCTGTGCATAGAGATGTACTGCCAAGATCTCTCTTTGAGTAAGGACTTGCTTCCCCACCTATTGATGGGTCACAGTTGAGATGTAGGTCTGATCATTTTAGCTTATGGCGAAACACATTTTCTAAGCTTTGTATACTTGAGAGCTCTCTGTGGTGCTGTTCAAGGCTTTGTTGGACCTCTACTGACGTTCATCTTTCCCTCCACTTGATCCTGTTTTCTTCTCCTTTTCAGCTGTGTTGAGTCCTAGTAAATATCTGACACATCAAACACTGTCTCAGGTTCTGTCATCACAGAATCTTGCCTGTAATACCTAGCCCTTTGAAGACTCAAGACTATTCGATATGTCTTGAATATATAGCAGATTCATAAGTACAAAAATAATCAACAAGTAAAATGCTTGCTCTGTGTCAGCACTATGCTAAGTATCTTATACACAGACATATAGACACATAATATGTCTAATATGTCAACATTGTTGAGACAAATATTATGATCTCCATTTTACAAAAAAAAGAAACTGAGGCAAAAAAGATAGGTTACATGACTTGTTTGGGGTCACATAACTGATAAATAGACTTTATATTGGAGCCTAATTATTCTAAAGCCAGAGTCCATGTTCATAATCACCAAAATAAATTGCTTCTCTGAAGATATTTAATGAAAAGTCACTGGGTGAATGAACGAAAGTATATTTCTGTGGCATAAGGAGTCAGCATGCTATTGATTAATTTATGCTTGGTGTATCTGAAAATATAAATGTTGTTACTAGATTATAGTAAACTTATGTTTTTCTTTAGAACAAAGTTTAGAAAAATGAATGAGATTTTTAAATTTCCCTACCAGAAGGTAGGTAAGTATACCCTTTATTTTTCCTTCCATATTTGGGAGACACTTAATAATTATTTTTCTTTTTCTGGATCATCATTCTATTATGATAGTAAGCAATCTTTTGTACAAGATCTCTTTTTTATTAATCATTTGGAAAAGTTTATGTCATGGCCTGTGGTCTGTTATTCGTAGCAGTTGGGCTAAGATTAAATCTCCTCTGTATTCCTTGCTTTTTTTTTGGCCCATAGACCATCACTGGTCTGCAATAAAATGATACCAGTTGGTCTTGGCACGGTGTGTGGGCCAACACTGAGTCATTTCAGCAGTGAATTTTGTTCTCATTTTCTTGTGTGAGTTGTTACTTTGGCTTTACTTGTTGCATACCAATCCTTCTTCAATAATTTGGCTTCTATTTTGTCCCCATTTCTTATAGAAATAGTGTTTCTTGATCAGACTAGGAAAGTTATCATTTTCTGTTTTTGTTAAACTGCTGCTGTCTGCTTGGGTGATCACAGCTAGGAGAGTATATAACCAAATCACCACCAGCTGCCTACCCTGCTTGAAAATTATTCTGCCTAATTTTTAATGTATTTGGAAATTTTGTTAATGATATTCAACCAGCTGCCTCTTTTGCCCCTTTGCCTATGGTTTGATCTAGTTCTCTCCCCACTAGATTGCTCCCCATCTTGCTTCTTTGTTTATACACTTGTTAATTGGTTCTCTAGCCAATTTGGAGATGCTACTTATAATCTTATTTCATCTGACCCTCTTTCTCATTATTTGGATTTCCAAACAATTATATTGACCATATAGTCACCAAATAATCATCAAGTTATTACAAATTAAATCCATGCTGAAAACGGGTCCAAAGGCAGAAGACTTCTTTGGATGATACTTACACTTATAGTCTTGCATTCTTTAAATAATTGTCCATTGATTCATTAACTGCCAAAATACCATCAGAGAGCACAACACAGAAATAATCTCACTCCATTTCTCTCATATTTTAGTACTAAATCATTTAGTGGAAAATATTTGTTGAGTGACCACTGTATGCTAGGTACCAGTTAAAGTGTGGGACCTCCTTCAAGGTGCAGGGATTAACATATTTTCTGCCTCTATATTTCTCGCTTTTCACACACTTGCTATTTTAAGCCAAAAATATGATTACTCTGTGATGATGATAAATGAAGCATTATTATTCTTATCAAGATAAATAGTAGACACTAAATTTACAGAGACTTAGATTAGTTCTTGTGACTTGTTCAAGTACCTACAGCAGAGTATCACTGCCAGCCAGTCTTCTTTCCACTAGCACATTAAAGAATAGACATTAAGAGATCAAGTACTACAGGGAAAATCTCATTAAACATATGATATACACACCCCAGCTAAAACTCATAGGACACAAGATGATGTCTGCCAGGGGAGTGGAAGGTGGGAAGGAAGAAAAGAGAGGAAAAGGTGATGGTAAAAGACTCAGGAATTCTGTTGGTGGGTATGGTGTGAAATATAGACTGATCATTAAAATGACGATAATTTTAAAAAATCATATGACATACAGAATTGCCTACATTAAACAAACCTGATAAAATAAATTCTAACACATTCATAAAACAAATACATGTTTGGCTCTCAGTGTTCTTTTTTAAAAATAAATATGCTAAATTACTTTTTTTCTGAAACTATGATGAACCCTTTAGAAAATTCCTCGGTTCCCCTATGCATCCATTAGTAGATATTCTGTCTTGTAGCTCACTTGGATAGTCGTTTTCCTATAATGTTCTCCTTGAAGTACCTTGATAAGAAAAAATACAAGCTATTTCGCACAGGGAGATGTACAGCTGGGAGAATCTAGCCCACTGGTATTTCTGAGATACTTCCTTGCATGATACAGTAAATACAGTCAATGCATGGAGAGACACAATGTAAACTGTTACTTTGAAATGCTTGCTTTTGGCACAACTTCATCACAGTCGTTTTACAATTTACAAAGCAGTATGGAGTAATGTTGACAACTTCTGTGTTTACAAATTCACTGGTTCCTCTTTACTCAAGGCAGGATTTTTGGTTTTGGCATCTTTTCAGATGTTCGTCACTTTTTCTCAATGTTTTTGCATCTATTACTCTTCATTAGAATAACTATTATTTTATCCCAGGTTGAATAGGTCTCATTTAGGTTATGTGACTTCCAAGAGGACATTTTTATTATCCAGCTGGATCTGGTACAAGATTTCCAGCAAAATGCCTGTCTACATTGCATTTAATACATCAAAAGAAAGATTTTATTTTAGCAATGACTAAAGAGTGTGAAAGTGTAAATTGTGGTATTAGTTGAGGTTCATTATCTTTCTCAGTGTGAGGTACCTACAGAGAGAGCTTTTGAAACAGTTACTATGTCGTCTTTAAGAAAGTAAGACATAATAAAAACACGTCAAAAGTTGTTATTGTAGGGTTAAGGAATATCTTCTCTGGAAATATTAACATTCCTGAGGTAAATATTCCTAGGATGCTTAAGATGTCACACCTATAATCTGCGAAAAGAATTAGTACATAATAATTAGAATAAATTTAGTAGTAGGAGTCATAGCTAATATTTACACTGAGTTATTCTAGGTCAATTCGTATTCTAAGAGCTTCATGATTATCTCATTTAATTCTCAAAACAACTTTATGAGAGTTTTCCTATCACCGTTTTACAGATAGGAATATTGGAACACAGAAAGATTATGTCATTTGCCCAAAGGAATGTTAACTAATAAGTGGCAAAACTTGGAGTCAAACTCAGGAGTTGGTGCTAATTGTTAATTATAAACTATTAATTGTGCTGCGGTTATAGGTCATTGCCCTCAGGGTATTATATCTCCTAGTGGAGAAAAAAACAGAAGGTAACAAATAGCCATGCACGTTGTAAAGTCGTCACTATGTGTTTTTAAATAGTGAAGAGATGTTCCCTGTTTGTGGACTGAATGGCTCAATATGGTTATTTTCCCTAAATTCATATGTAGACTACTATAGATTTTAAGAAATTGACAAACTAATTCTAAAATGTATATGGAAATGCAAAATATGTAGAAAACTCAGTTTAAAAAATAAAGAAAATTTACTACCTGATTTCAAACTTTAAAGTTAGAAGAAAGAATGCCATGTGCTTTGGCAATACAGATAATGGAATAGAATAGCTTCAAAATAGATGCACATAGATGGGATCAATCAGTTTTTTTAAAAAAATGCAAGTAGAATTTCAATTGAAAAAGAAAAGTTCTTTTTAACAACTGCTGCTGGAAAAATTGGAAGTTTTTCTGAAAAATATCTATGTCACTCCTTACATACAAAATAATCCAAAATGTATCATAGAATTAAATGTCATCCAAAATCATAATGCTTCTAGAATAAAACACAATATATTAATACATTTATAACCCCAGTGCACGTAAAAATTTCTTGAAGACACAAAAAGCACAATCCATGAAAGAAAAAAATATTAAATTGGAATTCATCACAATTAAACATTTCCGTTCATTGAACTATACCAGTAAGAAAGTATATATAAAATATATTTGGACTGTACACAGAATTTTAAATGTGAATAACCCAATTTAAAAATGAGCAAAAAACTTTTAACACACACTTGACAAGGAAGATATACAGATAGCCAATAAATGTGTGAAAATTGTTAAACAATATTTAATCATCAAGAAAATGTAAATTTGCAACAGGATATCACTTTAAGTTCAGTCCACATGTCCAATTTTAAATGTTTATGGAAGCGGGGCAACTTGATGCAACACATCTTCCCTATGACATCACAACTCCATTCAGGTTTTTATTGAAGAGTTATAAAAACATGTTTACAAGAATATTGTGCAAAAATATTCTTACTCATAATGTCCAAAATAGAGAAATAACATAAATATTAACCAGTAGTAGGTGAATGGATAAGAAAATTCTGGTATATACATCTCTAGTAATAAAATTGATGAATTACTGGTACAAGTATTAAATGAACTAATTAAGGCCCCGGCATCAGCTACCTGTTTTTAAAGTTCTTCTGAAACTGGAACTAGTATATCAATAGCAGCCAGTCTTCACTTTTAGTACATATAAATGATGAGTTGAAAAATGGTTTAGACAAATAATCTAGTTTAGACAAATAATCTACTTAAGTGAAAAGTCATGTTTAATAAAGTTAAATGCAACTTTTGCAACTACACATATCAAAATAGAATATTCAGATACAGTATTTTAAATACAAGTACTAACTGTTAATACTTTTCACTGAATTTTTTTCTTATCATTTTCCAGGTTCAGCAACATCAGTATGATTTCTATGATGGATAACAAATGTCAGTATTTTTTATGAACATTGGATGTTTCTTCCTCATCAGATTTCCTTGGAAAGAGACATGTAGCTCTCAACTTTTAATTATAATGTGCTCTGGTGCTGAGTTCACTATTGTCAAAGAGCTTATTACAAATTATGAGTGCTTACCAAAAACAATTAAATAAAATGAATACATATGCATTTGAATGTCTAATGCATAATACATGTAGAACTCTAGCATACAGTACTTAATATGTCAAGACAATATAAAGCTAGAAAGAAAACTGTTTGGTTTTGGGACACAGACAAATAAATACATGGAAGAGAGGATTTTAAAATAAATGCACATAGAATTTGGAAAATGATGAAAGTGTTTTATGTCAACTGTTTAATACTGTAACCATTAGACACATGTGACTGTTGTACACTTGAAACGGGGTTATTTTGATTGAGAAACTGAATTTTTAGTTTAATTTAATTTTAATAGTTATCATGACTAGTAACTACATAGCATAGCACATTTTTATATACTTAACATCAGGCTTATTCATCCTTTATTTCCTACGCACATTGTAGTGATAAGCTAGTTATATGTACAACTAACCTGTACCTTTATCCTGATATCAACTACGGGTGATCCAAGGCTTCATGCATCTCTTGGGCTGTGATGTGAATCGCAAAACAATTGGATAGAACCCTAAATGGACATCTGATTCAAACGTGTTAAATATTTTCCCCAATACCTTCCACACCAGAAGATGTTAGCAGTCCCTAGCTGTTGGAATTTCAACTTGAACTCTGTTTTCTCTGAGTGTTTAGTATGTTGTCTTTGAAAGGGAGTTGTTTGCTATCTTGCATGTAGAAAATATTAAAGATTCTGCTTACTGTTGATCACCTTATAGATTTAACTATAATGTCTGCATAAACTTCAGAGTCAAATTATGGCTATAGGAAAAAGAACTAGCTAGAGGTGTAAGCCACCTTGTTTTACTGTATGCATCTATTAATAATAGTACTTAATTTTTAAAGTATATAAAATCCATGAAAAAAATGCTAGCTGGGCTAGATACCTGGATAATAGATAAAATCTAGTATTGTCCCAGAAATATTGAGACACATGGTAACCTAATGGATAAGATATTATCTTGTTTCATACATATTCAGTTGTAGAGAAGAATAAATAAAAGGATAAGGAATTTATAATTAGAAGAATAACTCTAGAAAAATTTAAAAAGCATTAAAGAGGTGAAATGCACTTAAAATTGTATTTTGAGGACTCTGCTACTAAATTATCATCTGCTCATTCAAAACAAAGTGAAAACTTAAATTTATGTGAAATTCACAGTTGAAAGTAGTTTCTTGTAAGACAACAGTTTCTATTAAAAGTGCAGTCAAGTCTATTTAATCTGTGATTAAAGGCAAATTTCTTCAGTTTCTGGAAATCAGTTATAAAAAAGAAAGGCTAAGAAATATTTCTACTTACACATTCATAGTTTATTCCTGAACAGTATTTGATTTCTAAATTATTTTGAATAACAAAGAAGGGCATCTTTTAAGACATAAGCTTTTAATGAGATCAGTGTATCCTCAGCTTATTCAGTAATGTGTAATGAAACAGGCAACTGATCCTGCAATAAAATAGTAGCTGCCACATAAACCTGTCAATTAAATTGGTATTTTCTAGTTTTATTGATTTGTATCACATATCACATATCTCAAACTTACACAGTTATAAAATGCATCTTCAGCAAGTCTACCAGCATAAATTATCTGTCTAAAGTAAAAGATCTGGTTTATAATGACACCATCAAATCAGTGGAAAATTGAATGAAATGAAGGCAAAAATTAAGAAGGAAAATGAGTGAATGTTATATATACTTCGTTATTTTTATCTTTTGAATTTAGTAGTGATGAATATTTTTAAGGAATTGAAAAATGTCTGAAGTGCTGTCATTGTTATGTCATTAGTCATATATTTCTGGAAAAAATTGGCAGGTTTACAAAATATGTAGGTAGATAAAAGGTGTATATGAAGAAACCTTCATTTGTCCAAAACGTATCCATTATGCATTGTTAGTGGAGATGGTGTTGATTTCTGGTGGTTTACAGCACATCAACATTTGTATTGAAAGCTCTTCAAGCATACTAGTGACCAGGGAATCAAGGAATATGTGGATATTGATTTCCAAATTCTAATTTACTTAGCTTAAAATTTCATTATAGTAAAGAAAATATTATAGGAGCCTTTGTAAAAGTATTTAAAATAAAGCAGTGCATTGTGGTCAAAAGTTTTGAACAACTTACTGTTTGTTAACAACTTGCAATTTTTTTGTTTTGAAATCTGAAGGGAAAAAAACTCATCTGAAAGAACAAATGACAAATTTAAAAATCTTTCTAAGAAAAGAAAGAATCTGCAAAGTAAGATACCTGGTTACAGAGTAATTTTAAATTAATCTTATTGGAATAACAAACTTTATTTTAAAATTTTATTAATTTAATTTATACAGAATTATTATAGCAAAATGGAACACATTTTGGAATTATCATTTAAATGGGATAAAAAAATATCCTGCAAAATCATTTTTAGGTAAGAATGTATAAAAAATATGTAGTCTTAATATAACCTACTATCCCAATAAGTTAATTTTATGAAAAAATTTTTTTTTTCTTTTTAAAGGACATGTGCAGGCAGGAATGAAGGCGAGTAGGAAAGCAGGCAGAAAGAGAGAGGAGGAGGAAGCATTTATTATTTTATTATGTTGTTCATCTAAGTTGTTCCTGCTGACCCGGTCCTTGGGATGTATGTGAACTGAGCTGCTAAGCCACCAACAGCTGCACCACCTATGTATAATATATTAAATCAAAGCCACTTCATCTTTATAGTACTTTGAGCATATTACAAAGCTTTCAAAATCATGCTTCTTTCATCACTGAATGATTGAATAAAGAATTGACCAGCCACTTGCTTCACCTTCCAATCCTGTGTCAATGTATTAATATTTACATACATTACCATATATACATTATGAAAGTCAAGGTTTCTTCTATTCTTAGACTCTTTAGAGTTCTAATATCTGTTATTTTCATTTGAAATTTGAAACTATTTTGTTTAAGAACTTAGTATTTCAAAAACACGTTTTGTATTTTAAATATTTTCCTGTTAATTGGACAAGAAATGCAATTTTTCCATATCACTAAAATAGATATATAGATAAGCAATATACATGCCCCTGATTTCTTCCTTTCCTGAAATAGAGCAATTTATAAATTAGTTTGATATATACTCAGTGCTTTTTAAATCTCCACAACTAGCATCTCTCATCATGTTTTATTTAGATAGATGATAAATTTGTATCTTGTTTCTCTGACTTCTTTCCTACATACTAATATATATTTATGTCTATATTTAGACATTTAGATAAATATCTAAGTATCTGTATGTTGATATATAGAGATAGATAAGTAAATGTATGATAGAGAGATAGATAGATTTTTATCTTGCTTCTCTGATTTCCTTACAAACTTCCCATTCTCTTACATCAAAATTATCATCCATTTCATGGTATCATCCACTTTATGGTGACCATGGTCACTTTCTAAACATTTCATGAAATGCCAAGTGTTTTATGGAGAAATTTTAGGAAGGGACCTCTTAGAATAACATATCTCTACTAAAATATTTCTTGAAATTTTTGTATCTCAGTACTTATTAGCGTGCCTGTTGATGGTAAGAAACCCTCTGTGGAAGAAATATAAGATTCTGATTAGTCATTGCCCTTGTAATACTTTTCTTATCTTCAACACATTCTTATAAATTTATTCTCTGACATTTCATTCTCAGTTTTCTGGGTGAACTTACTTCGTCATCAAGAGTCAAAGTGTCATTAAATCCTAGTCAGTTGTTCAGAAAAAGTTTTCTGAAACAAATAATTATGTGATGGTAGAGGCCGGATGTTCATTTATATAACATTTTTGCTTAAAGGGAATTTATTCCCTATATCCTGAGTCATAAGACTGTTTCAGGAAAACGTGTCAAATGACTTGTTTGATATTCTAGAACTTGAATGGGTTGCCAGGTAGCTGAAAGAATTTTTTTCTTTATAATTTAGCTCAAGAAAGAGCATACTCTCAATGCATGCTCTCATGCTCTCAAAACATCCTGTCAAAGACCTCGCTGAAATTAATGACTCAGAACCGATGCTAAGCTTTCAAGGATGCTGTAGTGATTTATTGAGTGGTGCCAGTCTCTGTCTTCGTTGGGTGGAGAGCACTTGTCTTCATGTAACAGGGCTAATATTACTTCAAGCTGTTGTCAGTTGACTTGGTAAAATTGCTTAGATACACTCCCCATGCAGTTAGCCAGTGATGATTACCTTTAAGTATTCAGAGATCAGAAGCCCTGGGGAAACACTAATTAGCCACCCACAAGGAAGATGTTCCAGCCTTGCAAACAATCTCCTGAAGTCTCTGGCCTGTAATGAGGACCAAGCCCCAGTGACAAGTCCTGCTCTGTGCTGTGCTGCTGCATCCAGGTTCAGCAATTTTCAAGGAGAAAGTGATTGGAGTCAGGCCTTGGGCTGCACGGAATCCACTAATCACCACGTGGAGGCTTCCTGGGCTCTGGAGCCATAGGAGGGAATTGACTCTTCTGAACTAAAGGAGCCACTGGCATATGTTGTCGAGGAGCTGTGGAGGGAAAACTGCCTAAATATTTATAAATCTAGGGTATATTGAGGTGCTTTTTATATTTGCATAGCTAATACCTTGATCTCTTCTAATTAAAAAATGAAGAAGCTCCAAAATAAAAACTGTATCTTTACCTAGCTTGCATAGTGATTTTCTTAATGTCTGTTAATATCTTTCCTCGTCTTTCTCCTCTGTTAATAAGTAATATTACTGTTGGCAATAGAGAATGAGAGGATGATACTAGGTATGTCTTAAGTTTTATGTGTAAATCCGTCTATTTGTGGCTTCAAAGCATGAATGTGACTGGTTCTAGATTAGAGAGATGTACCATTTATCAGGTCTTAATGATAGAGAACTTTGGAGAATCCAAAGTTAATAAGATCTAAATAGATGACATTATCAGTTCCCTAGTAATCATAAAAGATAGGGGAAAGGAAAAGTATGAATTCTGAAAATGATTGTTTTTGGAAAATGGGACTCAATCTGTCTTCCATTTGTTGGCAGTGAAGAAAGGCAGTAAAAGTTCCCTCTGGCTCAAAATTGAAACAGTGAAGCTGAGAGATAGGAGGAAGGACTATGCCCACCAATGTATAAAATAAAATTGGATCCTGGATTTTTAGTAAGTGAAGAGAAACATTCATCTCCACATGGGAAAACAACACTTTCCAGCTACTTGGAACATAGTAACATTAAATTATTGACAGAAATTTCTGACCTTTTTGTGGGGGGGAAGGGCCGGTGCTCACCATAAATATGACTCAATTGTTAATTTAAAGTCTCCGACAACACTAGAAAATTTGATGTATAAAAGCTAGATATGAGGAATTTAGTGGAGGAGGATTCTGCAAATTTTGGAGATTGTAGCTATCTCCATTTTAACTTCCAGCGAACATTGGGAATAACTATGTTTCAGATGAGTAAATTGTTAGAAGTAGCTGTATTATACATGAAGTATTTGGGTTGTAGTTGTTATATTTAAAGGTAAGATATAACAGAAAAGCAGAATAGCATAGATACAAATGAGAGCTCTGATTTATTGTTGATGAGCAGAAAAAAAATTATTTCTAGATAAGATTTTATATGACATAGTAAATATTTTGTTAAGTAAAATCATTTCATCTTATTAATAAAATGAACAGTTAAAGCTTAACAAGTGTCTTTTGTTATAGTTTTGCAGAAAATAAAATTCTCGGGTGTGCTTAAAATACACACATGCTTTATACAAAGCATGTAGGACAAATTCCTATAATACCAAATCTTAGGACATCTTGCTGTTACATTTTTTATTGTGCTGTATTGACTTTTAAAACTTCATATAATGGAAATGTCATTCATAGGTGACGTATTTTGCTCTAATTTTATAAAATATATTTTATGATAATAAAGTCAAACCAATTTTAATCATAACCTTAAAATTTGACTTTATCACACTTCTGCAAGATACAGTTGGAAAGAAGCTCTTCAGGCCACTTTAAAGAAAAATTTCACTGAAGTCAAAGAGGTAAAACTTTTTTCAAGACAGTTGCAGGAGAGGTCAAGAATACAGCGACAAGAGAGAGATTGAAATCGACTTGAAAGAAAAGGCAGAAAAGTTTTAAAAGCACTAGGGCGAGTCAGTGGAAAAGTTCTAGAGGACACTAGAGGCAGATTGATCAATGTGAGTTAGTCATCTGGGTCTGCTAATTAATGCTTACAAAAATTAGGGTTCTATAATCTCAGGAGACTGGGAGATGGGCCTGTATTTTCTCTTTGATTACATATCAAAGGGATGACGCCTTCCTCTCAAAGAAAGACATTCTTGGGTTGTAAAACTGGCATAAAGGCTAGGAGAAGATATACAACTCAAAGGGAAAAAGAAAAAGAATTGATAATGGCAATTTTTTAAAGTAAAGGCTCTAAGAAAAGAGAAACCAGCTGTCTGTAGTTTAGAAGAAACTGAGTTCAATAAATTGAGTGGAATGTTAAGGCTTTCATCACCTACTGATAGAACAAAGTATCAACAACTGTAAATGTGATTTATATTCTCCAAGATTTTGGCTCAAGATCATGAAAAATTTTTTCCCCAATTTTTTCTATTTACAAGGTAACATGACAAATAATAGCAGGCTTGAAATAACTTCTGATAAAGTTATCAAATACAAATTTCAGAAATTATTAAAAATTAAATTCTTATCAATATATTATGATATGACTTCATGTCAGGCTGGGTGCTAAATCCTTTTCATGTATTCATTCATATTATCCTCAAACTAATCTATTCGTTGGATATACTGCTATCACTATTTTATAGATCATGAAAGTGAAATTCACAGAGGTTGTGACTGCCTTTGAAGTGGCTTACTACAGGTAATGAGTATTGAGTAAAGGTTGATTTTGGTCTTATCACCAGAACAATATTATCAAATAGGAATACACAATTTTTACATAATTTTATTATGCTGTTAATGGTCTGTGAAAGTCTACTTTTCACATCTAATGTAGAAATTGTAGACACTATAGACATTACTACAAGGTTCTATAACTCCATGGGTTTATGAATATAGTTTAAAAGACCCTACAGCAAGAGTTGAAAAATACCAGGCAATGTATCTTGAAGGACTTAAATAGATGTATATCTCTGGTGTGACTTTGATGAATTCTTATGTGAAACAAAGGGAGAAGGACTTTCTGAATGTATTTTCTTTCAAATACTGAACTCAATATTCCATGTCAACACTGGTTTTCACTTACTTGCTAAGTGGAAGTAGATATATTATTAATGTAAGGGTGCAAAAATATTTCTCCATCGCTCTGAGGTTCTTGGACTGGTAGAGCAAACTAATATCACAGATTAGTAGGAGTAAAGATCAGATATAATGACATATAGGGAGAATTTACATGACAGAAAATTCTAAGGTAAATGTGACAAACCAAAGACTTACAACCTGCGGAAGGGTGCCTGGGACCTCAAGGAGAGAGGAGGGGGGTCTTCACATGAGAAGGAATTCATGACAAAATCTTGCCTCTTGATGTCTGCTCTGTCTTAAAATGGGTTACTCTGATTTTAAAAAGTTGTTTCTAGAGATGACCTAAAATCTAAATAACAAAAACTCAGTGTCTCTCTGAATTCTGAGTTTTCCCAAAGTAACTAGTGCTCAAATTGCAGAGCTTAGATATTGGTATGATATGATTTACACGCCTGTATTTTGTCATTCTTATGTATCTTGTTAGTTTTTCATTATATATCATACCATTTCACTTAAAATTTAAGGTAAACCAAAAAGGAATGACATGAGTTTTCTAAGATTTTTAACCCTTAGGAACTTCAATTAAGCTACAGTTACTGTGCTTTGACTTAAGCTCACAAAAAGTCATGGTGCGTTAACAAATCCCTAAAACTGCACTCCATTTTATTGAAAATGGCTTCTTTCCATCTTGTTTATACATTTAATAACAAAAGATGAACACAATAATAGCTTAAAGTATATTTCAAAGTTTTGCCTTCCTAGACAGTGTTATTATCACTGAAAATGCTGCAAGATGTTATATTTCATATGGATCCTAATATAGACATACATATCTGTCAGTGAGACTTTCTTCCTATAATCCTGACTTAACAGTATTTAATTAGATGTTTTGAAGACATTTTGTTAGTTTGGTGTGTGTGTGTGAAAGAAGAGGAAAAAAAAACAGTTTTTCAAAGAGGTACTATGCTGAAAACCAAATGCCTGGATCATAGAAACTTTAAAAATGAAATAAAAATAGTAAAGATTTAGTTGATTCAGACTTTTTAAAAATATACTACAACAGTAGACAATAGGTCAGTCTACATTTCATCTACTACAACGAAGAGTTTATAGGCAAAACTGAATTTTTCTTTTTTTTTTTCAGAGCAAGAGATAACCTCCCACACACAATTCTCTGTCATAAAGTACAGGACGTTGCACGGTTGCTATTAGTTTCTGATGTCCTACCTGTGAGTGGTTCAGGAGAGGGAATCAGTACTGAAGCTTAAAGACTTTCCAGGTTAAGAAGTTCTTAGGCTATTTAACACGTCCCATGTAATCCACTTAATTACACGCATAAGCTTGTCAAGAGAACTTCCTGCTAAAAGAAATCAATAATGTATTCAGAGCACAGTTGGAAGACACAGATAATGGGGTTTTCAGCTTTCCAGAATAGCTGGCTGATTCACTTGTGAGTCTTGTTGTCCTGGTCTATAATTAAGTGAAGAGCTTCTGAAGTTTTATGGTCAGGATGTAGGTTCTGATTAAGTGACAGAATGAGTGAATTAGAAAGTTAGCTGCTATATGTTAGAACCTAAATTATAGCAAGGGGATCTTTTTGTCTAGTCAGTTATGAAATCTATAGCTGTAATTCCAGAAATACTCCTTAATGTTCAAATGCATGACCTAAAAAGCATAAGGTGACTTTTTATCTTCTATAATACATATGTGTCACTATTGAGCAAAGTTCAAATGAAAATTAGGCCAGACATTGCCTTTACTGTACTTAGTGAGACTGAGGCTGTCTTTCAGACTTTTTCATCCTTGCCAATAAAGAGATGTCAATGATGTGGAACTACTCTTCTCTTTCTCATTCAGATACTCTATCATCTTTCCTCTCTTTATTCTTCTCTCCTACCACACCTAATTCTAGTTGTTTTAGTATAAAGAAAAAACAATTTTACTTTTATGTTGGCTTACATTCCGTTTCCCTCACTTTATCTAGAAATATTTAGGAAAAAGGTTCACAAAATAATTAGAGTGACACTAGGGATAGACAAGGCCAATTTATTTATTTATTTATTTATTTATTTATTTAAAGAAAAGGTGCAGGCAGGAATGAAGCAAGTAGGCAGGCAAGCAGGAAGAAAGAAGAAGGAATATTTTATTTATTTGTTCATCTTGATTGTTCCTCCTAGCCCTTTGTTGGGATGTATGTGGTTTGTGCTCTTGGCTGTAGGCAGCAGACATAACTACTATTCCACCAGGGTAATCCTATCTAAAGAAGACACACAGATGGCTTACAGATACTTGAAAAATTGTCTAGTTGATTCTGATGCAGTTCTTCATATGTAAAATTGCTGGATTTAACAAATAATGCAAAACACATTGAAAAAAATTCAGTTTACCTGAAATTCAAGTTAACTGGGCATTCTTTATTTCATCTGGCTACTCTATTCATTTGCTATTTTAACAGAGTTCCACTTTAAATGCCTTTTTAAAAACACCAATAACAAACATAACAGAGATAAGATTCAAGCTGAGATCTCTTGAATATGAGGTTTTCATAAAATTTACATGTATTAAACGTAAAGTTTTGTTACCTGTGCCAATTAAATGATTTTTTCATCTTTTTAACATGTTTGTTTTCTTATATAGTTTGATCTTGTACGTCAGTTGATATAGATCATACATAAGATAGAAAAATTGGTGACTCTAAATACCAAAATAAAACAACTATTATAGTACAGTGATTTTTTTTCCTGAATAACCCAGTATATTCACTTAAAAAGAAAAATCGGGTGTTGGAGATTATTGTTTTTAAACCTTCTTTAAGTTATTAAGGTTATAACTGGTGGTTTTCTGTTAAACAAATTTTAGATATATTTGCACAGATAAAAATGCCTATTTAAATTTGGAGTATCTCTTACTGAAAGTCTGAAGCCTAAAGTCTTCTCATGTGATAAAATTATATGTTTTTTTTAAATAATAGGATTTCCCTATTAGATAGCATATAAGGATTAGAATGAATTTGGTAAGCACAGAAACATAGAAAAAGAAAAAAGAATTAACCGTAACCATATCACCAGAAGACAATCACTATAATGACTGAATATATTATATGCTGAACGGTTGTCCCTGTAAATATTTATGTTTTCATCATTGTAATAGCACTGTACTATGCTGTTATATTGTACCTTTGGAATCACATTTTATTAGTATCATATTATACTGTAATTATTATTATTGTAATTCCCTTATTATTACAATAATGTCTCATTCATATTGATATTCATTCAAGTAGAGTCATCCAAGTTTATGTTTCTCCCTCCATTCTTTTGAATTTGGGAAGTACGGCAGCCTTCATTAGTTGTCTTTCATAGGACTTACAGAAGAGCAGAAGAAAACGTGGCTCCTCTCTCCATCTTAGCCCTTATAAAACCCAGGGGAAGGGGTAGATCCTCAGTGGCTGAGTAAGCTATACCAGCTTCCTATTATTTGAAAATAATAACAATTTAATCTGGTTCCTACAGACAAATACTCTAAAAGCTCAGCAGAATTGGACAACAGCTGTCACTCCAATGTGAGTAAGACTAAATCTAATTTGTTGGGTGGAAAGAGTTAAATGAACTTTAACTGAAAAGCTCTCTCTCTTCCTCACAGGGTAGGAAAAAGCCAAGGGCAACAGCGGATGACTAATGTGTAGAATATTGCAATTAGTATAGCAAGGTACTTACAGGGATCAAATTAAAAAATTCATTAACGTACGCACTTAATTAAGAAACACTTTTCGGTTTACATGATAAATTATGACACCTATTAAATCTTCCAGTACAAGCTGTAATGGCTTCTTTGCTCCTGGGTACAGAACTATCGCCTCTGAGGTCCTTTGAAACTCCCTAAGGACCAGCAGCATTAGTTACAAGTGTATTAAAAACAATGCTTTCCTGCTGTAAGGTACAAGAGCATCTTTATTGGAAACTAATTTAAAGTTAAAAAAGCATGAGGGAGCAAAAGGCTATCATGCTGCAAGCCAATGATAACAAACCTGAAATGACCTTGAAAAGGAAATGTAAGTCTTTGCTCCCCAAAATTCCCAAAAGGGAGGTGCAAGGGACAATGCCTGATTTCTGTTTGTTTGCTTCTGCATCTATTGTTTTCTCTTGGTTCTTCTCTCTCTGTCCTTAAGAAGGAATGTTACCAATGGAGAGAGAACATATTGGAAAATAAGTTACACATTAGTAGGTCAGTGGTAAACTTGTTTTGCTTTGTTTTGTTTTGATTCAGTGGGAAGAATTAAGAGGGAGAGAAGGAAGAGACTAAGGGAGGAAGAAGTAAAAATACAAGAATAAATACATAAAATCAGAGATAGCCTTCAGAATCTGGTGGTCTCTCAGGCCTTTGTGCGTTATAAAAAGTATAGATATACAGTTATAATAAAACTTCACATTTCTTTATTTTCTTCAGCAACACTTCAGTATCTCCTTTAATGCCATTTATAATCCTGGGGTAAACAAGGCTAGTAAGGAAAGTTAGACAATCAAATTAGTTTCCAAAGTCAAACATATTCATGATCTTTGGCTCAACTGGCATTTCTCCAGACTGAAGTCTTTACAATGAAAGCCAATGCTTACAAGACCCATGTAATCACTTGATAATTTGGAAACAATTGCCTTTCTGCTCTGCATGATCTCGTGGACTCTAGCTTAGAAATCAAAATACTACTTACTCCTTATAGTGCTTTGTAGAAAATGCAAACTATCTACTCACCTTTCTGGTTTCTGTGAGGTACTCAAGCCATTATTAAATGTAGAAAGAATTCCAGAGGGGAAGCTGGAGAACAGGAATCATAACAATTTGGGAGCAAAGGCAGCAGAATTGGCAAAGCAATACCTTTGCCAGTGGATTTCTCTCTGTGCCTGTCCTCAAGTGAAATCAAGTTCTGGAGTCACAGCTTAATATCCATAAAGCAACCCCCACTTATAACATACAGATTGTATGGTCTGTATGTCTTTTCTTTCCGTGCTCTTTATGTCTCTTCCTATAATATGCTATGCCTTTTATAAAAGCAATATAAAAATCACCTTGAAGAATATTTTGAAAAAAAGAATTTACAAATAAAGGCTAGCACAAATATTTTCATTTTGATTTCTTAATAAACACTACTTCAGCTTGCAATCACCACAGTCTTCAACTGTCAAGTGGTGTAACAAAAATGCTTATGGATAAGTGGAGTAGACAGATGACATGAGCACGTGGGAGAAACTGTAGCTTGAATGTAGCAGAATCCATGATTCTGACACAATTCTTTTGATTGAGAACTGGTATGCAACAGATAAATGGCTTTCAAACTTTTGCAAGCCTCCAACCTAAAGATAAACAAATACACAGAATTTTACACTGACCCGCATACATGCATGCATAAATACACACTTCTATATTCTAAGTGAGACAAGTACCTGAAAGCCAACTAAGGTACAGAGACCAGCCTTCCTGACATGGCTCTTGGCCTATAATTGTGCCAGGGGCAATATGATTGGCCCCAAGACTACGATGGGAGTAGCTTGAGCTGTTTTCAATATTGCTACAGAACACTTCTTAGGACTTTTTTTAAAACTGTTTTTGTTTTGTTTTTAGGAAGAGTAAAGTCCAAATTTAATAGGTGTATGGAGACTTTACATGGCAGTAAATTCTGAGGTAGCTGACGAAGACTAAAGACTTACGTCTTGTGCTGAGGCATGGGAAAGGGGACTTAGGGTGTCTTCACATGGCAAGAAGGGATGACACTTCCTTACTCTGAAAAACAAACAACTTCTCATTCCACACTCTTCTAGGGGATGTGGGAACAAAGATGGCTTTTGGGTTAGGAGAAGTATGGAGGCGCAGGGAGTGAGAGATGGCTTTTTGACTAAGGGATGGATTAAATGTTTTGAAGAACTCTGTTACCTGTGGGGTTCTCCTCCAGTGCCTTGGCTTCTTTGGTTTGCAGTGAGGCAGCTGCTAAAAGCCAATTCTGAGAGACTTTGGGTGAAATGTTTGAGTCTCATCTGTGTTCCCTCATCTGTGACTTCCTGGAAGTCACACATACTAATATCTAGGCTGGTGATTGTGAAGAAAGAAGAATCAGATTAGTGTTTTAGTGGCAAAACATCTGAAAAGAGAGAAAAGAATGAATATTAGGTGAAGATGAAACAAACGAAAACAAATCAAAACACATGCCCTCACTTTCCACTAGAGGAGTCTCCCATTTCTTGGATAAATATAATGGATAATCTGGTGATACTACATGTCCTGTTTTTACATAGAAGCAGAATTTTTGTTTGTTTGTTCTGTTTTTCAATGACTAGCACAAACTCCTCCTTACTGAGCGCTCAGTGGAGAGCTTGTCCAGATCACGACTAGGACGGCTCTGTTAGTCAGAAGGCAAAGCCAGTGTTTGAGAGACTGAAGATAATTCAGTCTATTTCCTGAGTCACTCAGATCTACTTTTCCTCTAATGACATCTGAGTCATTCTTGGACTCTTCCCTGAGTTTTGTCCCAAGTCTTCAAAAGGTGGTCATTTCCTGTCTCCTTAAATTATTTTAAAAAGATTAGTGAATGAAGTTATAATGTCCACTGTTGCTTCTGACCCTGAACACAGAGTTGATATTATTATTCCCTTCTTGAAGTGCCCATTAAAGGGTTCCTTACCCCAAGCCAGCGCTTCAGTAGCCCAAAGTTGCTTGCGTTGGTGGAGCCTGCCAAGTCGTCATCCTCAGAGGTCTGGCTTCTCAGCTGAATTCTCCTTGTCTGTCTATGATTGCTACAGTTACCCATGTACTTTCATCATTGGGCAATGAAACAGAAAGAGTTTAAAACCACTTAGGTCTTAGTCATACTCCTAATTGTCTCCTCTGTTTAGCAGCAATCCCAGATGCTTATGATATCCAGGGTCGATTATCTCCCCAGTACTGTAATCCTTTCTTTGCCTGCTGGTTCAGTACCAGCAAATAAAAACCCAAATTGCCAAAAATAATTTGAAGGTTTTATTTCAATGGAACACTTACTGTGACTGTAGCAGAAGGTACAGTCCCAGGAAACAAAAGCTCTAAGCAGACAGCACATAAACTTTGGGGGTCCAAGAAATACAAGTTTTCAAGTGAAAACTGGAGTAATCATGAGATGATACCAATCCTCCTTTTGTCCTTTGATTTTTGGACTCATGTATTTTATATTTAATAAATATTGGTCATTAGAAAAGCACATAGACTCTGTCTTAGAGGAAACACCCTCACTGACACAATGTTGTTTCTGAACACTATCTTAGCTGGTCCTTTAATATGCTCTTCTAGTATTGTATTAGATGATCTGCTATCTCTTAGTCTCTTGGTCCAAGGTATTATTGCAGTTGATGTGAATTGATTGATCAGGTCCTTTATAGATCTTCAGATAATAGCGGTGGATGAGGCACTTTGTGCAGGAAAGGCAAACTCCTATCTGAACTTTTAGTGATTGCAATGAAGACAAATAATTACCCCTTCCTGGGTGAAAGAGGCCTTATATGATTGACCTGACAGGTAATTGGCACATGTACCCAAGGAATGGCCCCAGTGGTCTCTTTGATGGAATTTTGGGCTTCCAATTGTAAGTGAATATATTTTCAGTCATCTCTCCTTCCATATGAAGCAAATGACTCACAGCTGCTCACAACTCCGATGAATGAGGATAGGAGAATTTCCTTTTACTTTGGTCTCTAAGTCACTTCTGCGTGAGGTTTTAATGAAACAGAGGTTTATTTTCAGCTAATGTAAATATATGTTGCCTAATGGTGAACCAGGCTCTCTTCTATAACAGAAACATTTAATGAAAACACAGAAACAACTGAGAATGGGAAATCTCTGGTCACGTACTCTGCTTAAGCTCTCTTGGTTTGTCTGGGTTCATTCCTGAATGTATCAATTCCATTATACAACGCATTTCTGCTATAACTTGGCAAGTATATGATTCAATTCATGAGGAGTGGCTCTATTTTCATAGTCTTTGATGTCCCATTTTCAGGTACTTAGATGCTTTTTGACCCACTAGAAAGCTAGAAACTATTTGTAAAATATAGTATTTTTTCCCAGAAAGTCAAAGCCTTTCTTTAAAACTCCTTGTGTCTGCCAAGAGTCATTAGTTGAAGGCTGCTGGTAGAAGTATTATTTCCTTCACATTTCAAGTCTGCTGTGGTCACAGATGCAATTACTGTCACTTGGAAGACAGAAAGATACTAAAAATCTAACGGATTAAGAGTGGGGCACTGACAGGTGGGCCCTGGTGGTCTAGTGGTCTAATGCACCTGGGAGCAGTCCCATATACATCCCAATGTTCCAGGTTCAAGACCCAGGGCTGGGAGAACAACCAATGTGAACATCTAAATAAAAGTAAAGTGCTTCTTCCTCCTCTCTCTTCCTGCCTGCTTACCTTCATTCCTGTCTGCATCTTTCTTTCAAAAAAAAAAAAAGAAAGAAGAATGGGACACTGACAATATTTGTTACACACATCATGTACAAGTATGGCAGCACCTGCATAGCTCATAAATTCATCTCATCACAGTTAGCCACAGGTTAATGCCAAGAATTATTACCATCCCACTTATTACCAGCAATGAGGTCTGTAAATAGTAGGCAATTCAAATATAAGAGATTTAGATATTTCTTTTCTCCATTCTCTCCAATTCTCCACAGTCTAAGCCTGTGTTTCCCAGGGATAGAACCTGAGTCAAAAGGTCATGCTGACACTTTGTTGGTCAGTAAATTCCTAGATCGACCAATGAGAGAGAAAGTAGGAAAGGAGAAAGAATAAGTAAGTGTATTACCAAGATGACTGTAACTTTATGACAAATGACTGTTTAGTTTTGGAGAACTGCTTCCAGGTGGCTTATGAAGTTCCTGCAGTCACATATTTAATGGGAGGAAGCAGGAAAGTTTTGTCAACCCATTTTAACCTCCATCAATCGTTTGTGTTTTTTGGATACTAAATTCCAATCATTTGTCTTTGTACTGAATGAAATCCCACTAAGTCCTGTACCCTGTTAAGTCTTAGTGTCAACAGAAAAAAAAACAACTCAAGAAAAAGGGATAAGTGCCATGAATTTGAAGCAATGGACTGCAGTATGTGGCCCATGAGCTACAGTGAGAAAGTCAAAATAATCACTTACATCGAAGGAAAGTTTCTTTGTTATTGTGTCTTCACTGTTTTTATCTACTTCATTTGCACTTGTTTCTATATAGTTTTTGTTAAGTATAAACCTTATTTAGTTGGTAACTTCCTGAAACACAAACTAGTGCTATTGGTTTTCACTCCACAGTACCTAATGATGATTAGTATTTATTGGCTATTTTAAAATGCTGATATTATTTAGTTCTCACAACAAATGCAGTTTGGAACTATGAAGTGACTTTCCCAAACTTCTAAATTGCTGACTGGTGGAAGTAGCTTTTGAACTCAGGTAGTCTGACTCCAGAGGAGAGTTCTTAACGTCTGTCTAATATTGCTGTTTCAGCATATTTACTGAAGGATTGTTTCAGAAATTATAGAGAAAAAGGAAAAAAATGAAAGAGATGGGGAAAATGATCTCATTCAGAAAGTACATTTATGTTACCAATAGCACAATTCTAAAAATTAAAAAAAATTATTTTCATTTTTAAATAAAATATTGTAGAATGATTTTTTAATCATACTCTAACCCCTTCCATTTATTTTAAAGATTGATCTAATGTTTTCAGTAGCACTATTGCTTACATAGTCAGAATGTACAAGAAGACTATATGGATAAAATGTGTCTTTTGTTACTAAATTTTACTGACTTTATTTTGTAGAGTGGAAATTCTCAATAGAATAATCTAATTTTAAAGTCACACTTTTTTATGGAGTCTCTTTCTTCCAATGGTAGTTTGTGTTTTATAATATAAAAGAAAGGTTTTAGAGGCTTTTGAAATTTTTAATAAATCTTTCAATGGAAATGTCAGAAGGAGGCTATTTTTTTTTTCCTTTTGGTCAGATGATGAGGTCTGCAATAATAGACCATCCTTATTAGTGATTTTCTTTGCAGATTGTTTTGTGTGAAATAAGATCCCCTATGAATGCTCCTAAACAGCCTGTAATAGCTGCTAATCACCCAAGTGTCAGAGCTTATAGCTTCAATATATCTTTCTCAGACTACATCAGAAGACAGTAACAATTTCAAGAACTAGTGCTTAAAACTGCCATCAAATAAATTCTTAGTCCCATTTCACCTAAATGCACATTTCTATTTATGACAGAGGAGGGCAGTTGTCCTTAGTTATGAAGAAATTCTCATTGAAATCTAACTTTCAACTTTTTCTAAAAATAAAAAGAGTCTTGACTGGGAAAGCATCATTCAAGATGTGATCCTGGGTCGGGATGCTGAAGAGTTTCCTCTCAGCTTTAGTGTATCACCTTGGGGGAAAGTACTTTTCTGAGGCTCTGCTACCTTTTTTTCCCTGGTTAGCGGGAACAGTGTTTTCTGTATCAGCCTTGCAGTTCCTGCTTCTGTCTTCAGTCGTGTAGTATCTGGCTCCTTCTCACTCAGGTGTGGTTTTTTACTGATGAATCACACTGGTGATTCAAGTGAGCTACTTGCCCCACAGAAGTAAAAAAAGACTCGTAGACTGAGCTTTCAAAGTTTTGTGTTTGGTTTTGTTTTGTTTTACCAGACCTTAATCTTTATGGTTGCTTAGTCCTGCTCTGATATACTTGAACCTTGATTTTCCTCATTGTCTTATCAGATATTTAAATGAATTTTGGGTCCTGTGTGTGTACCTGAATTTATGAGCTTTCAGTTTCTCTAATCTTCCCTGTTGCATATCTTTGGACTCTGATTTACCCACCTTATTTTAGGATGTGTCATGCTTTTGGCTCCTGTTCCCTTAAACTATGTGAAAAACATTAATCTTTGGTGCTCTCTCTTTCCTGATTGCCTGATAATGCTGACTAATTTATATGTCACTGTATATTATGCATTTGTTTTCAAGAATTCTTGTCTAATGTTTTAAGATGTATTTCCTTTAGAGTATAGCATTTGTGTATTTTATTAAATAATATGTTTTCTACGAATAGCATACAAAGGATATACCCTTGGCACACAGTGTAGAATGGATGCAGATTTCAATCTCCATCTCAGGGTGTTGTCTTCTCTTCCTTGGTCATATGTTTCAGAGAAGTTTCCTACCAGCCAAAGAAAAGAATCTAAGGACAGCTTTGGAACTGGCACTTTGAAGATCTAGCTCTCAACTTTTTAAAAATTTGATGTGATTTGTCAGAAGCAAGACAATTTTTCTGGAACTACAAAATAATTTCTTGTTGTGAGGATGGATGACTAAATATACTTTAGAGACAGAGTATGTGTGCCTGTATGTTTGTATGCACTGAGAAGTCAACTATAGGACATTTAGTTATGCAAATAGAAAGTAAAGAATATCTTCTGATGATAAAATATAATTCTCAGAAATAAATATTGAACTTTAATTTTTCTTTTATTTAAATAGCACTTTGTCAGTTTTGCCTCTTCATTGTACAATGTACAAGGTCTCTGGTTTTAATATGCACTAATAGCATTTATTCTTTCACATATATGAAGTGACAAATGTGAAATTACTGAGGACACAATTCTTTTTCTTTTGACTTTTCAGCCTCATGGAGGAGTCTAGAACATTTCCTAAAAGTTCATTAAAAAGAGTTGTTGAAAACAGAAATTTTTCTTGATTCTTATATTTGCAACATTATTAAATAGATAATCCTTATTCCTATGGTGATCAGAATGGGTGGATATAAAAGTTTCTCATTTAATTCTGCTCATTCCAATATCTTCTCTAGCTATCATCCTAGGATAATTTGGATTTTAACACCAGAGTTGTTGAATTATTTTTTTCAGTGACTTTATTAAACTAAATGTCTTTCAATATACAATGAGAGTCACACCTGGTGGCCTAGTGGATATCTGCCCTGGCAGTCGACATACATCCCAAGGTAGGCAGTTCATGACCAGGGATTGGGGGAATAACCAGGGAGAACAGCTAAATATAATAATAAAATATTTCTCCCTCTTCTCTCTTCTTGCCTGCCTGCCTAACTTGTTTTCATTTCTGCCTGTACTTTTTCATGGACACAATGACAATATTTAGATATAGAGGCTCTGATGCAAATGGGTCTTACACTATACATATTGCAAATGAATAATAATGTTTTCAAGAATGAGAAAATTGGTGATATATCAAAAGCAAAAGATACACTCAGTATCAAAAGATATACTTGGTCTTTTTTTCCAGGTAAGCATGGATAAAAGTAACATGCTACCCACCTTTTTCCACAAAAATAGATTGCAAATCAAAGCAGATCAACCCGAGAGTATACTGGTTCCCAGTGTTCGTTTATCTTGAATGGAAAATTGACATACATATCACTTTGAAAAATTATGATTTATGTCACTAGTTCATTTCTTTCCTTGTGGTACACCCCAAGACTACCTTCTGTCTGAGGGCAAACCCAGCACCAGACACCTGCGTGGCAGCCACGCTCTCTGCTTTCCTTTCAGACGGCGTCAGCCTGATCCATCTGCAGACATGTATGTGTGCCAATTCTGAGTTTTCAGGTGGGACTAGACTTTTTAGAAACTTGTCAGAATCTAAAAAGCATTGGAAAATAGCTTTCCTTTTCTCACAAGTTTCCTGTAAGTCTCTTATTGTGGTTTTGTCCCTGCTTGACCTGCAGCCAACCAGACCTTATGGGGTAATTCATTGGCATATTTATTGGCAAAAATGCAGCCCAAATTTTTGTAGGTGAGTTTTGGCAAGAGTAATCGTCTACTTGTGAATAATTTCTAAATTTATGGTGAGTAGAAGGTAAGTAAAAGTGTGGTTCAGAAGCAGCTTAAAATCAAATTACTACATACAATTATAAATGCCAGGAATTTGATTTTAATTTTAAAATGCTTTGGACCAATTTAGATTCCAGGACACTGAACAATATTTTTGAGTTTTAAGATATGTTTCCAGTATACTGTAACAATTCTTTCTTGTAATTTTTTACCTCAAATTCAGGTTTTATTATTTCTCTCCCTTTGTGAACAATGAAATGATAGCATGGAAACATTTTTGTGGACTTGTTCATTTATTAAAAATCTATTTATCGAGCTCACGTGATGTATAAAAACTATGTGACTATTTGGGGTTTACTCTTTGAGGCATTAGAATATTATCTGTGAAATAACAGCTCACAAAAGATACAAAACTAATTTAATCAAGAAGCAACTATTAAACTCATTGAATTGTATATTTAAATTACATGAATTTCAGTGTATATAAATTTCATTTTACTGTGTATAGATTATACTTCAATAAACTTGACTTTAAATAGAAGAGGAAGCAATTATTGAGCATTTATAAAATGACCCAAATTATGCAGGACACTAGAGACTCAGATATAGTCCCAACTTTCAAAAACTCAAAATCAAATAAAGTATATAGTAATAATAACAAAAGATGATGCCTTGACAGTAAAAAATACATAAGTACATTGACAGAGGGTGTGTTACATAATTAGTGTTTAACTAATTTTGGAAGATAGTAGAGACATGAATCGATAAAATATCTGATTATAAACTCACATAGTATGTAAATTAACCCACTGTTCATGCTTTACTTTTCAGTTATGGCAAATTTCTTCCAGAAGTTCCCCTTAAATCCTCTATCTGGATTAATAGCTTTTCTCACAAAATTCTGAACCTGGTTCTGCCATGGATTTAAAAATTTTCTATTACTCATTTAGATTATTAGTTCCTCCAGAACACATTCCCAAGCCTGGCTTCTGGAAATTGATTTACATGTATTTACTTAGTTAAAGTAAAGTGACAAGAAGTGGTAGCAGAATTAGTTTGTCAAGGAGTTTTTCAAGTAATTGGGTACAAGAGGAATGGAATTTATAGCAGATTATTGAAGTAAACTGGTTACAGGAAAAATTATAGATAGATTATATAAAGGACATAGAAAAGAGTACAGAAGAAGGACAGTGATTGGAAGAGACACAAGTGGAGACTAGATTTGGAGAATCTCTTAAGAAAAGAATCATTGAAGTACTTTAGGCAGTGCTGTAATATAACCAGATTTGTCTTTAGATAGTCCATTCCTCTGTAGATGACATTAGGAGGTCTTAGTTATGGGAGCAGAAACTTGGTTAAGAAGTATTGAAATAATTCAGGCAAGAGGTTATGTGGGCCATAACCAAGACAGAGGCAAAAAGAATGGCAGACAAACTTTACATCCAAGAGATAGATTTGCCAAACATTTGATGACTAATCAATTAAGGTTTATGAGGAAGATAGTTAAGGGATAATGATGAATTTAATTCTGTAAATACTGTTTGAAATAGAGATACATAGTAAAGATGTGTAGTAAGAAATCAGATGCATGAATTTCTGTACTCAAATGAAAAAGTTGGTTCAAATAACAGGAGTCTAAGATCCTAAATTGAGTAAGAAGAGAAGAGAGTGAAGAAAAACTCTTAAGACTTGTCTCAGTTTAGTGTATATGCAAAAAAAGAATCTAGTGAAAAAATTCAGGATATTTGGGAGATGCAGAAAGAGAAGCATAAAGAATTGACAGCAAATCAACTCAAAACAACATTATTTCCTCACAGCTTATGTGGGTCAAGAATAAGAGTGATTTATCTGGATCTTCTGAGTGCCTTACAAGGTTCTATTCAATGTTTCAGCCAGGACTGGGTTTAAAATAAAAGCTCAGCTAGGGCAGAATTTACTTCCAATCTCACATAGTTAGTTGTTGGAAAGATTTAGTTCCTTATGGGTTGTTGGAGGGAGGAACTCACATCTTTGTTAGTTAAAAGCTTTCTTCAGTTTCTTGTTACATGGGAATCCACAACGTTGCTGCTTCCCAATCAAATCACAGAAGGCAAACAGCAATAGACAATGTCTGCTGGCAAGACAGGTATCATAGTCATCTGAAACGGAATTGTAGAAGTAACATGTTATCACCTTTTTAGTACTGTATTAGGTAGAAAAATGTCACACTCAAGGAAAGGGTATTACACAAAGCCATGCATACCAGAAAATAGGGATCAGTGGAGGTGAAGCCTCTTACAAATCTGTTTGTCACAATTTGTGACCTTTTCTAGTAGAATCTTTGGAAGTTTCAATAGAGAAGTAGAAGCAGAAACCAGATCTCAGTGGTTGAGAAAAAAATATCAAACAAACAAGTGAAAGATTATACAGATTCTCTTTTAAGAATTCCAGGTGACAAGGAAGGAGAGGGTCAGGAAAATGGGACAAAAGAGGCTTTGGATGAGAGAGAGAGCTGAGTGATTCTACAAGGTAAGAAGGAATTAGTGGAAAGAGGAGAAGAAACAAAAATGAGGGAGGGGATAACTGCTTGACTAATGTAGTGAATGTGGCTCACAACCCAGACAGAAAAAGATTAAAAAGTAGAGGTATACTTCTTTTTTCTTATTAATAGCAAGGAGGGAAATAATTGTAAGTCTGTAAAGACAAAACGTTGGCCTAACATACCTAGTGACTTTAAGTTTCCTGCTTAGGTAGGAAGAGAGGTGAGAAACTATCTGTTTTGTTCTAAGGGTCAGAGACAGGCACAGAACTGAAGAGGTTACAGTTAAAGAGAACAGCAACTGGGGAAAAAGAGAGAGATAGGAATGACTAAAGCTAATGTCTTGAATGTATATCCTGTATATAAGCTTCTGATAAGCTGCATTAGCAATTAACCTTTAAGCTTTCTACTTACAGAAACAACACAGTGAAAATATTATTTGAAGAGTAACTTAGTCATATTATGAATAGGGGAGGCAGCAGTGGGAAAACTTGGTCTTATATAACACTGACCCACCTGTGGCTATACTTTAGACAGGAAACAGTAAGGTCTCAAGCCCAGGTGGGAAGGTAAAGAAAAAATGGATAAAAACTGTCATAGTAACATTGGAATAGAATATGTGATAATGAGAATAGTGTAAGAATGAGAAGGAAGAAGGCATATACCAGTAGACTGGCGTGATAAATAGGAGCAGTACCTAAGAAATGAGCTTTGTATAATTAAACAAAGGACATCTGAATTTAGTGATCCTGATGTCAGCAATAGTTTTTTTGATTCTGTTACTTCAACCAATAACACAAAAAACATACAAATTTCCTTACACAATGCAAGAATAAAGTTTCATTTGTTAAAATGCAAAAATGTAAAGTCATTGAAAAAGTTCTTTAAATTTGAAGCTGTCTTAGGGAAGGGAAAAAATTATTTTGGAAAGGCAATCTTGTTCCCTGGCCAAAGAACTGGAGGGAATTAAGAACTAGCCCTATCACCCAAAGAAGCTACAGTAACTGCAGTGGAGTGAAAGAAGACCTACCTGTGAGCCTCTAGCCCCCGTGCTTGAAAACTGCAGTGACTGAGGGTCAGACTTTGAAGTTTCTCCTAGACTGGAGAGCTGCAAGAAACATCAGAGGACATGTTGAAACCTGGGCTTACTAGAACACTTGGGACCTGTATGGAAGAATCCAGGCATGGAGAAGAGTGGGGAGGGAGATTCATCCCCACCCAAACCCAGTCTTTACAGTACTACACAGAAGCCTAAGACTATCTTTCTCCCTGCCTGAAGAACAAGGTGAAGGAAGAGCTCACCTAATCACCCTAAGAAACTACAGCAACTGTGCACAGGAGTACACAGAAGACCTCCCTACCTCCTGTGCTAGAACTGTGGGATCCATAGAACTTACGTGGTCTGCTTGTGAACTCACTTCTTGAATTGGAGAATTTCCTATCAGGGGCACGCAGGAGAAGAATTGTCCCCCGAATGCCCACCAAAGTTACTGGTCACCACTTAAATAACACTTGTAATCCTCATGAAAGGATTCCAGAAAGGGGAAAAAACCCCAAGCCCCCATAGAATATAAGAGGCTGGTTCTGGCCATACCATGATTCAACATCACTACTCAGGAAGAACTCTACCATAAAAAAAGAAAGTCACAGTACTAAATTTAAGATAAGAAGTAAGCCATGCCAAAATCCAAGTCACCCAAAAAAACCATGAATGGCCTAAAGAGAGGAAGATGCCAGGACCTTCCCAGAAAAGAACTACATTGACAATGAATGGGGCAACCTAACAGAAAAAAGGAGTTGAAACAATAGCTATTAGAAAAACTCAATAAGATGCAGGACACACACACAAAACTACCCAAGGCAATTAGAAGACCTCAAAAAAGAATGGACAAATCAAAGGGAAGGCATCACTAAGGAGACTGAAGCTATGAAGATAATTTTAGCAGAAAAATGATAGAGATAAAAAACACAGTCAAGGAATTAAAGATGAGCATAGAAAGCTTCATAAACAGACTCACTCATGCAGGGGCACAAAGCTCAAAAGTTTAAGACAACATCACCAAGCTGACCCTCACAGAAGAGAGAGAAATGAGACGAGAAAAATGAAGAAACCTTATGAGAAATATCAGGCACCATGAGAAGAACAAACATAAGGATCATAGGTGTTCTAGAAGAAAAGGAGAGGGAAAAATGGTACAGAAAACCCGATCAAATATAAGCAGAGATCTTGTCACATCTGCCACAAAAAGTAGCCATGGAGATCCAAGAAGCAGATAGAACACCAAAATTTCTAAATATTAAAAGACCTACTCATAGATGCAAAAGAAAAAGAAAGACTCCTCCAGGCTGCTAGAGAAAAGAAAAACAACCTACAGAAGTATACCTAAGAGCTATCATCGAACTTCTCAACAGGAGCGCTACAGGTCAGGATAGAATGAAATAATATAATCAAAATACTAAAAGACAAACACTACCAAGAATGCTCAACCCTGCAAAACTATCATTCAAATAATATGGAGAAATAAAGGTCTTCAATTATTTTTTAAAAATTAATGTATTTGTCCACTACCAAAACTACTATTCATAAAATCCTGAAAGGGGTCATACGATAGGGAAAAAGAAAACAAAGATCAATTAAATCTGGAAATGATCATAAAGAGAAAAGCAAATGCAGAAACAAAAATAGGACCAATAAGAGAGAACGAAAATCACAAATGGGGGAAATAGAATTATGGAATCCATATGAACATTAAATATGACCTGGCATCAACTCAAAAAAGACTATCATAGAGATTTAAAGACAGTGATAATCCATGTGACAGTCATAAAACCTAACTCTAAAGAGATACATTACTGGTAAGTAGATGAAATTGAAAGAATGAACACCAAAAATAATACATAGGAAAAAGCAAATAAAAATAAATGAGAATCAAAGCAACAGACAGAAAACCAACCAAAAATAAAAGCTCAAATGACAGCAATAAAGTCCTATATCTAAGTTATTACCCAAAATGTTAGTGGACTAAATAGACCAATCAAAAGTCATAGAGTTAACGGATGGGTCATAAAATAGGATTCATCAATATTATGCTTACAAGAAACTCAAAAGAGATCCCACAACATACACAGATTGAAAGTCAAAGGCAATGGAAAAATACATCAAAACAACAGTTAATGAATGAAAATCAGGCACTGCAATGCTAATTTTTTTTTAGACAAGGTAAACTTTCACCTGAAAAGGGCATCTTGAGGCAAAAAAGAACACTACCTTATGGCTAAGAGGATAACCCATCAAGAAGAAGTAACTATCGTTAAAATATGCACCCAGTGTTGGACCATCTATATATATATATATATATATATATAATAAATATTGACAGAGCTAAAGGCAGACATTGACAGTAATATGAAAATAATAGGGGATTTTAATACTCTACTTTCATCAATAGATAGATCATCCAGGTAGAAAACAAAAAAGAAATAAGGACTCCAAATAAAACAGTAAAGCACATGGACCTAACAGACCCATACAAAGTGTTCTAATCCAACAAAAGAGAATATTCATTATTCTCAGGTATACCTGAAACATTCTCAAGGATAAACAACATCTTGTGACACAAAACAAGTCTCAGCAAATTTAGCAAGATTGAAATTACAGACAGTATCTCTTCCGACCATGTGGGGGAAAACTAGAAATGAATCTCAGAAGAACAAAACTGCAAGAACCTCAAGATGTGGAAAATGAACAATATGTTTCTGGACAACATGGACCATAGATGAAAGTAAGACTTATATAGAAACAAATGAAATGAAGAGATGAACTACCAGATGTGTGGGATCCAACAAAAGCAATTCTAAGAGGAACATTTAATAGCCATAAAATCGTATGTCAAAAACCAAGAGAGAGCCTAAATTAAATCCCTAACCTCAATTGTGATGGAACTAGAAAGAGATGAAAAATCAAAACTAAAAGTCAACAGAACAAAAGAAATAATAATTATAGCAGAAATAAATGAAATTGAAAAAAAAAATCTGCTAAACGAAAAATGAATCCAAGAGATGGCTCTTTGAAAAAACAAAACAAACACAAAATTGACAGACCGCTAACTAGACTCACAAAGAAGAACAAAGAGAAATGCTAATTACAATTATCATATATGTGAGAGGTGATATTAAAACTGACATTATAGAAGTACAAAGGACCATGAAAGATTTTATGAGCAATTATGTCAATAAATCCATCAATGATGAAAAAATGGACAGGTTTCTAGAATCCTATAACTTCCCAAAACTGAACCAGGAAGACATGGACAACTCAAACAGACCAATTGCAAGCTGAAAAATTTAGCGGTAATCAAAAATTTCCCCCAAAATAAGAGCCCAAGTCCAGATTGCTTCACTAGTGAATTAGACCAAACATTCAAAGAAGAGCTAATTCTCATCTTACTTAAACTCTTCCACAAAATTCAAGAGGAAAAGCTCTCAAATACATTCTATGAATCCAGTATTACCTTGATCTGCCAACTAGACAAAAATAGCATAAAAAAAAACTCCTAAAACCCAAAAGACTATAGACCAATATCACCGATCAATATTGATGCAAAAATCCTCAACAAAATCCTGGTAAACTGAATTCAACAGCACATTAAAGAAATAATATACCACGATCAATTGAGATTCATTCAGGGATTCAAGGATGGTTCAACATAGGCAAACCAATCAATGTAATATACCACATCAACAAAGAAAAAAATTTAAAAATCATATGATCATATTAATATAGGCGTAGAAAAACATTTGACAAGATCCTACACCCATTCATCATAAAAAACCCTCACTAAAATAGGAATAGAAGAAACATACCTCAACATAATAAAACCAATATGCAGCAAACCCATAGCCAACATCATATTCAGTTGTGAAAAGGTGAAAGTCTTTTTCCTAAGATCTGGAACAAGGCAAGGCTTCTTTCTCTCAGTACTACTATTCAACATAGTCTTGGAAATATTTCCATGGCATTAAGGCAAGAAAAACCTATTAAATGAATTCAAATGGGAAAATCAGAAGTGAAACTATCATTATTTGCAGATGACATGATATACCTGGAAAATCCTAAATACTCCACCAAAAAACTGTTGGAAATAATAAATTAGCATAGCAGTGTGGCAGGATATAAAATCAACACACGAAAATCAGTAGCATTTCTATACACAAACAATGAAGTAGAGGAAAAAGGAAGTATGAAAGAAATCCCTTTCTCTCTCTCTCTGTCTCTCTCTTTCTCTCTCTCTTCCTCTCTTTTTATTTTTTAAGGAAAGGTATAGTTAGGAATGAAGGAGAACAGGAAGAGAGAAGAGGAAGCACTTTATATATTTAGTTGTTCATTTTGATTTTGCTCCTAGCCCAGGGAGGAGAACCTGGGTCCTGGACTGAGTCGAACCTCTACTCCACCAGGGTGTGCCAAGATATCCCATTATCAATAGCATAAAAAAGATCAAATGCCTGGGACTAAACCTAAGAAAGGAGGTGCAAGACCACTATAATGAAAATGACAAGACTTTAACAAAACTAGAACATGACACAGAGATGGAAAAATATTCCATGCTCATGGATTGGAGGGATTATCTTTTTTAAAATGGCTATTCTACCCAAAGCAATATAAGATTTAAAGCAATTCCCATCAAAATTACAGAGACATTTTTTAAGGAAGTTGAATGAATAGTACTTAAGTTTGTTTGGAATCACAAAAGACCTCATATAGCCAGAGCTATTCTTCTTACCATACACTTAGAAGACAATGTGGGGAAATGCTCCTCAACCTCAACTTCAAAGAGGTTTTTTTTGGAAAAATGGCTATGGCAAAGTAACTCAAGTGAAACTAAATAACTGGAATACAGCAAACTAAATCCACCAAATTTGAGAAAATATTCATAGAACATATATCAGATAAAAACTTAATCTCAAAAATATACAAAGCGCTTATGCATCTGAACAAAAAAGATAAATGATTCACTCAATAAATAGGCAAAAGAACTGAACAGACACCTATTCAAAGAAGACACACACACACCTAAAAAAAGTTCTACATCACTCATGGAGAAATGCAAATAAAAACCACAAAGAGACGCTGCCTCACACCAGTGAGAACGGTTATATCCAAAAGTCTGGAAATAACAAGTGTTGGAGAGGGTAGGGAGAAAAAGGACCCTCCTTCACTGTTGGTGGGAATGTAAATTAATGCAACCTCTCTGGAAAACAGTGTGGAGACTCCTCTAGAAAATAAAGGTGAAACTACATTTGATTCAGAAATCCCACTCCTAGGCATATACCCAGAGAATACAAAACCTGTAATCAGGCAAAATATCTGCACCCCTATGTTCATAACAGCACAGTTAAATAGCCAAGTCATGGAAACAGTCTAAATATTCACCAACAGATGACAGGATAAGGAAACTGTGGTATAGATAGTCAATGGAATTCTATGCAGCTACTAAAAAACTCAAAACTGTGCTTTGCAACAATGTGGATGGAACTGGAGGAGACCATGTGAAGCGAATTAAGTTAGAGAGAAAAAGAGGAATCCAGGATAGCTTCACTCATATGTGGACTATAATGAAATAAAACAGTTAAACCCCAACAAAAACTCACCGGACAGATGATGGCTGCCAGAGGGTAGTAGGAAGGGGACCTTAGGAGAGAGGGAACAGGAGGTGGTAAAGGACACTAGGACTCTGGTGGTGTGTGTGGTGTGTAATACCCACAGACTGAGAAGTGAGTTCAGTGTC
Organism: Solenodon paradoxus; assembly: GCA_004363575.1. Lineage (NCBI taxonomy): Eukaryota > Metazoa > Chordata > Mammalia > Eulipotyphla > Solenodontidae > Solenodon > Solenodon paradoxus. The sequence goes on along the minus strand of RJWH01001227.1, from coordinate 307,344 downwards.
TTAAAATGTATTTGGTTTTGTAAACAAAAAAAATAATAAATAATTATGTTAAAAATGAAAAGAAAAGCATGCAGGGCTAAAAGATAATTCAAAGTTCGAAAGAGATCAATAGATTTTAATGTAACTGACTATGAACATGTCAGTGATACAGTTTCAGATTCTAATAGCAAATAATCTTCAAAGAATATCTCCAGTTTGGTTTAGTATCAAAGAAAAATAGCCAAAATTATTTGGAAAGACTTCTAAAATACTCCTCACTTTTCTAACAACATATCAGTGTAAGCATGTATTTTTTGTAGACTTCAACCATAATAACATATTGTCCCTGATAGAATGCAGAAACAGACATGAGAATCCAGCTGTCTTCTATTAAGTCAAACATTGCATAAATTTTTAAACATGTAAAACAATGCTCCTCTTAATAAAATTTTGTTTTGGAAAATGTATTTTTCATAAAAACGAGCTAACTTTTAAAGAGTTATTGATATTGTAAATTAATTACATAAATTGTAATTGTTTTAATATCAATACAAAATTGCAAATTCCTTTTACAGTTTGTAAATGCCAATATAAACCATATAAATAGTGAAAAAAGAAAATAATTTCCTGATACTCACATAGACTCAACCAGTTTGTCATGATATATGTAAATCAAGAGTTTAACTCTAAGTTGTTTCATTATGAAACCCTTTTGTACCTTGTCATTTAGGTACTGTTGAGTGGTCTAACATAATCAAGAACAGCAGAGAACATACTCAGGGCAGTTTTGGTTTTGATAGATTAGAAAAATAAGTTATGATCATTGAAGAATGGTATATGAAAATGCTGAAAAATATACAATTAAAAAGTGTCTGAAAAACCACTTTTAAATTTATATTAGTTTGCATTTAAGTATCAACCATTTCAGTTTTCATTTTCTGTTAAGTGGGATGGACTCCTGGGTGGCAGGTCAAAATTGTAAATAACAAGTCTACACCTCCAAAGTAAGGCTGCCAGAGACTGAATACTTAATTTATGGTTAACGCATGACTAAGTGTTAAATGGCAGTAAGAGGGTCTTTCTGAGATGATCAGATTAGCTTTTAGCACCCAGAGATCTCTTCTCAGTGGAATCTGTGCTCTGTAATTAAAAACCAGTAGCATAAATGTCTAATGGGGATTTTTGATTCATGCATCACTCACAAAGGGCAAACTATAGGTAGGTATATATGAAGTACTTACAAATTTTGAGTATCTGGTAAAAAACTTGTATCATTCTTATGTTTGACTCTGGGACTAGATGAAAAATGTCTTCACTTTGTTGCTATTAAAAGTAGAGTACTAAAATACACTTGATTATTTAAACATTCAAGTAGATTTATGATTATACCTTGGACAGGTCATCTACTGCGCTATATTATTCTATGAAAACATTGTATCGAAAATCCCAAAATTTGAATAATCAAAACTGTGAATGCATGATTAAATCAATTTTGATAGAAATTAGATGAATTTTGCATAATTACATTTTCATCAGTTTATTTTTAAAATTATAATTGTAAATTTTGGCATGTGAGTATTTTCTAGTTATACAATTTAAAATTATAAATTTTTAGAGCTAAAAATACTGAAGATTCCCTTGTCCATTTTTGCACAATATAATTTTATTTTTTTTTAGGATGCTTATAGCATCTCCTTGAAGATAATTTTTTGGTCAAATACATGTTGAAACAGGGATTAAGCAGTATTCCATTGGTCTCTTTTACTTAAGGACTTCTGAATCCTTAATGTTTTCATGCATTTTATATTATCGAAAAGGGCTACTTTGTCAAACATTTGTCTACAGAGCCTGTATGGAATTTATTTTGGGAAATAACAATTTAGCTTTTGTAGTATACGAATCAAGTAACTGAAGCCCTGTACAGGTAAAAATGATTTTTCAAGGACAGTTATCTGCTTAGTGACATGCAAAAGGCATCATAACAATTTGAATTTCATCCCTAACATCCTAATCTTCTATACTGAGTGGCTATCTCAAATACTCCAATAATCATTATCTTTTGATACATGTATACTAACTTCATAAATTGGTTGTGTGGGTTAAGTCTCTATGAAATTTGAAAGTCAGTATCAATTTATGAGTTTCCTTTTAGATGACACTTCTACCATGTTCAATTATTTTTATAATAAAGTAGACCCATTAAAGCTGAAAAAAGGAAATTATTTTGTATGGAGGTGATTTATTTTTATGGAATGAGTCATGAAAGACTTGGTTTAAATAAAATTCATGTAGTGCTTTTTTTAAAGGTAAAGGAAAAGAAGATGCTGATACATTATAAAATACCTTTCAATTACATCTCTTTTGTGTGCTTTTCCCCTTTCAGTGGAATTTGTGACAATACAATTATGTTTTGTGCCTAAATGCTAACATCTGCTCAAATAGAAATCCCTTTTTAATTATCTCATTTTGCAGAAACACATATTTGACACATATTGACAGATTCATAGACTAGAGAATGCTATGTGACCTTTCTATAGTTCACAAAATGCTGGAGGTGGTCCAATGGATGTTACTTGGAAAAGAAGGAAAGAAATTTAACTTTTCATTTAAACCTAATACAATAAAATAAAAATAACCTTTCTTTATATTTCAAGAGAATCAATGCAGTCAACTAAAATCTTGGTGTGAACTTACTAAGAAGATTCTTCGTTCATCGATTTAATACTTAAAAAATGTTGGAATGGTATCTAAAAACTAAAATGTTTCATTGTACAGAATACAATCACAATTTTCCAATTCTTTTCATGAGATTTCTAAATCAATGAATTCTCTTAAATCTTACCAGCATTAATTTATCACACACACACACACACACACACACACACACACACAGACATACACATGTTATATTCCTGTGCATTTGTTTAGCAATGGCTAATAATTTAATTCCTTGGATATTTTCATGTTTTCTTTAAAATAAATTGAAAATTCTTACACATTTCTTCCAATTAAATTATACCTTTTTATTTTATAATCTTAATTTTATTTCTCAGTGTTACTAATTATCTTCTCTTCTGCAGTTATAACCTAATAACTAGTTTTGTTCTTTCATAGATGCATTGTTCTTGGAATAGTCATGGGCTTTGCAAAGCACAGGTGGATAAAGTATGGACCTCATGCTGCTGCTGCTTCTGTCATGGTACTTTATAAAAATAGAAATACTAAAAAGAGTCAGAAAAAAAACCCCATCAAATAAAGGATGAAAAACTAAAATTATCAGAATGCAAGTTTTATAAATTACATAAAAGTGATTAAATTTTTACTTTAAATCAGTGTATTCACATTAATTATATAACACACTGTACTGTTCCTAACACACTCGATTTTGACCAGGGTGCAATTTAAGATGAGATGTCCTTTAACCCCATTCATAAGAATTTGAACACAAGAACACCAAATGAATCTAGTGAAAAGAATTAAATGAAAAAACCTTAAGAAATATAAATTGTACCTGCTTATTCATTACAATAAACAAGTCCCATGCCAAATAAGAGCTAACAATCATCCCCAAGACTACGTTTGTAGATTCTAACCTTGTAGGAAAGGCTACACTAAGTGTGCTGAGTATGTGCTAAAATTCCCAATATTTCTACCTGTAGCTTGAAAAGCAAAATTTCAAGTAACTATGTAAAATAATTTTGTACATTATCACAATGCTACTCCATTAGTACAGACATGAATTCAGATGTCTTTCTTTGTATGCTTTCTTTCATCCCTCCTTTCTCTATGCACCTATCCTTTTTTTTCTCCATTCTACTTTTTATCCCATCTTCTTCCTATTTCTCATATTTCAATCAGTCTTGCATTCTCTTCTCCATTCTTCTTTCCTGCCTCTTTCCCAGGGATTTCCTCCTTCCCTCCAGAGCCATAGTTTATACTGTGAATTATCACCTCCAAATGCACAAATAAGCAGATACAAAATTACACAAGTTTCTTTCTGGAATTTCTTAAAGATCAATCAGTTCTTAGACATGAAGCACCAAGCTGAGACATCCACTAAACACATGACAATTAGGTTTCTAGTGAGTTTCCTATGTCTTCTACATTCTTCTTTTAGGAAAAAACCAGTAACTTGATCAAGCAGTTCACAGAACAGAAAATACAAATGTCTTATCAACATATATAAAGATGTACCCTGTTACTTGTGACTAAAGAATTGCAAAACAATCCATGAATGGGATACCATTTAAGCTCTATCAGGTGAGCAAGATGGCAAATTTGAGTAAAAAAAAAAAGATTATCCAGTGTGTGGGAAACCATACTCTCATATACTGTTAGTGAGAATATAAATTGGTGTCATTTGTTTTAAATGATGTGCTCACAGCTAAAAAATAAAAAGAACAAAAAGACCTTATATCCTTCTATCCAAGAATTCTGCTTTTAGAAAATTAACTTACATTTTGCACACATGCATATATGGATATACTTACAGCATTGATTAAACTATAGAAAAAAGTTGAATGTTCATGGTTATACAAATTGTGTTATATTTATAAAATGAATACATGTAAATCTTAAAATAATATGTGGATTACGTGTATTGATAAAAACTATGTCTAAGATATACTGTTAAGTTAAAAAATAAACCAGAACATAATTTAAAATAAACTTTAATTTATATATTAATAATAAAGAAAACATAGGTGAACATATATACACATTTATATATATGATCATTCATTCATTAAAAAGTTTAGAAACAAAGCTAGGTCTTAGAAGCTGTTGCCTTGTTTGCTATTTAATTTCATGTGATATATCTAACTTTTCTGCTAAATAATTTTTTAAAATACCATTTAGAATTTTAAAAATAAGATGGAATAGAATATTAAGAATTACCAAATTTTTAATTTATTGCTTAAGCCTTTAAGCAATAAAAATATGAATATATTTTAAAAGAAAAGGTTTTTTTAAATATATTGCAAAGCTATCTTTCATATAAAGTACTGCTGTTAGAATGACTATGTCTGTAAATTTTATGTTGCAACTTAATCTTCAGTATTGGTGTTGGTGTTAGGAGGCGGGGTCTTTGGGATGGGAGGTGATTAGATCATGAGGGCAGAATCCCGCCACTCAAACCCAAGGTCCAAGAGAGCTCCTTTGCCTCCAACTGCCATATAAAGGCACAGGGAAAATATAGGTAACTGAACTAAGAAGCAGATGTTAGCAGACACTGGACTGCTGGTGCCTTGAACTTTTTAGTCTCCAGAACTAAATAAGAAAGAAATATTTGCAATATATAAGCTACCCAGTCTATGGTATTTTATTAGAACATCTTAAATGGACTAAGATAAGTATTTCAGCTTAGTACATAAAAACCACAAAGTCATTTTCGGATTATAGGGTAGCTGAGAATCACCTACTCCATAAACTCTGAATTTATAATATAAATATAATCTCCTTTCTAATACCTGGTAGAACTCTAACTACAGCCTTCTTTACATTTTACTTTTAATCATGTATACTATACCTTTGCCCAGCATGGATTTCCTTTATCATTATGGGTCTTTAATTATGATATTGAATGAACTACAAAATATCATGAAAAACTAATGAAGAAAGACATCATATGTAAACTTAATTTTGAGCTTAATGTCTAGTGGAATTGAAAATTACATGTCTGAAAGGTAGTGCCAAATTTTTCTTATGCATAAAAATTTTCACCCAGAAAGAACTGGCTCAATGACGGGAATCCCTAACTAACTGACTCTTTTGGTGAAAGTATTGGCAACCCTAGAAAATAAGTGAACAATTTTTTTCCTGGTAAGAATAGCTTTACAGCTATTGTTCATATTTATTCATAACTGAAACCAGTTTACGTTATTAGATTAGCTAGTTTAGGCAGAAAGAGGCCAGAGAAATTTTACTTGAACAGTAAGGGTAAGGTTGAGAGACCAACAAGGAGAATGTCAGGTTATGCTGTGTAGGAAAGTATACACCTGAATAAATTTTCAAGATAGTGGATTGTATGGTGAGAATATTGGAAGGGTCCTGTCTTTTGTTAATGCCTGCAGTATAAGGAATTGTTCATGAGAAGTAGAGTTGTGAGCTAAGGGAAGACTCAGGAAAGAAAAGATAGACAACTTTAGTTTTACCAAACAGTAATCTTTTATTTTGGGTTATGAGTATAATTTATTCTATGGGAAAGAAAACAAGGCACAGAGAATTGGACTCTGATATCCTCTGAGGTTTTATAGAGGTCATTATACTGTCTCCAATTTTCCTCTTTTTGTTATAAACTTTATTAAAGGGTGACATGTAATTACAGCTGCTATCACTAAAATTAGTGAATTTTAAAATACATTCAAAATATATTTTTAAAAATTTGTGGCAAAACATACATAGCACAATGTTTGCTATTCAATCATTTTTTAGTACAATGAACATCATTAAGTACAGTCATGTTGTTTTGTAGTCAACACCACCATCTATCTACCATTTTCCTCAGGTCTAACCACTGCACTCATTAAACAGTAACTTCCCATTTTTCTCTCCCCCGCCTAGTTCATGGTAACCACTGGTCTAGTTTTGTATATAAATGGAAGAATTCAATAGTTCTTTTGTATATATCTTATCTTATCTTAGCATTTCTCCAAGGTCCATCCATATTCAGAAGAGGTCAGAAGTTTACTTCTTTTTAAAACAGAATTGTTTTCCTTTTATGTATATTCCATATTTTGTTTATCCATTCATCCACCAAAAGACATTTGGGTTGTTTTCACCATTTGGCTATTTTGAATAATGCTGCTAAGTATTACATAAACTTTTTTCTAAGAGAATTTGAATCGTAGTTAATAATGAGTATTAACTTTTACAAGTTTGATGGGAATAAATATGTTCTTCAAGTAAATGTTAGGTGATATTACTAATAAGCACTGGGTTTAGTTTGAGATTTTTAAAACTACATATTGAGTATTTGACAGGCTGAGTGATATTAGCACTTAGACTATTGTAAGTTGATATCTGGACTCAACATGTACAAATTATATAAAAGCATTAAATATCAGAACTAGTCTTAGCTTCTCCAATTCTCTTTCTTCCTCTTAAATTTAATTTTAAGGACTTTTTCTTCTTATAGAGGCGGAAACTGTTAGCAAGAGCAAGAGACAGTTCATTAATTTCTTTCTCTTTCCAGAAAACAGCCTCAAAGCTTGGGGTATAAGAATATGTGTTTGCCAATGTGAAGCTTAAATTAAATTTTCTTCAATGAAATTTTGGTTCAGAATAAAAGTTCTAGTCCTCATGAACAGAAATAATCTCTGAAGAATGATGAAACTTTTGGTCAAGTTCTGATATACTCTGTGTCTTGGGAAACAGACTGAATCAGTGAATGGTAGATAAAGGGGAATTCCAAGAAAATGTTACAAAGTAACCAATGAGATCAAAGAGACATGCCAGAAGTTATTAATTTAGGAGGAGATTTATTGCCGGTGACCATGGAGGTGATAAGAAAATCCAAATCTCACGGTAATCTCTGTATGTAACTCAGGGTTTATATAGGCATACAGAGAGGTGCAGAGAACAAAGGCAGGTAATAATTTTCGACAGGCATAATCATGGCTTCTGTAGAGTCACATTTTTAACATTTTTCCATTATCTAAAATTTCAGTCAAATTAACTAGCCAGGTGCCAGATATAGTCGGCAAATCTCCTAGAGCCCCCAGGTGTGTTGAGAGTGTTGAGATATGTGCCCAAACTGGACTGTGCAGTTAGCTTAAGATTGATAGCCTAAAGGGGTCTGTGACCAGTGAAGTGTTCTGCGGCCATAACACATTGTTCTGAACTTTCCTATTTGGAGCCTCAAGGCTGGCCTGTGAGCTAAGAATAACCCAGGAAATAAAAAGTTCTTTCAATTCCGTTTCAAAAATAGGTCATGAAACCGAATGAAGCCGTTTTCTGCCTTGTAGTGAAGGAATGAATTAAAAGTCAAAATATGTAACAGCCTTTATTCTTTTATGAAATTACTTGCTGCCTATCAAGTAGCTTCTGAAATCTACTACAAGTTGGCAAGATTGGAAAATAAAATTGAGGTCTGAAGCAAAGGAAGAACTTGTCTCATTAGGCATTACTCGCTTTCCTCTATTGTAACAGAGGAATGCTTGTTAAAAAATGAAAAATCTGTAGTGCAGTTGTTTACTGAATCCTTTTTATAATTGGAATTTTATATGAGCTAAAATTAAAAACATTAAGTAAGCATGCCCTGGTGGCTTAGTAGTTATGTCCACTGGCATAGTCCACATACATCCCAAGGACCTGGGTTTGCAGTCCAGGGTAGAGAGAGAAACCAAGATGAAGAATTAAATGAAATGAATGAAAGGACTCCTCTATCCGGATAGTCTGCCTGACTGCTCACTTTCATTACTGTCTGTGCCTTTCCTTAAAAATACATAAATGCATACATACACACACATAATGAGTAAGTAGAGAAAGAGAATTGTGTTTTTTATTTCTGAATTGAACTCTTTAGATCTCTTTCCAGATGCCTTCTTTAATCAGTCAGGTTCAGAAAATTCTAGACTAAATGAAGTGAAACATGGTACGTGTGTTCAAATTGCTGATGTTTTCAGTAAATCTATGTGTCCTATTGAGTTGGGTTGAGTCTTAAATCTGGAATTAAAACCTTTACTTATTTTTGAGGTTTGTGGTTATTTGCACCTTGCTGGCTTGTAGTTAATTAAACCAAATTTTTAATATTTAAGAAAATTATTCTAAGGTAATAAAAGATTCCATACATAAATTGAAATAGTCAGAATAAAGTAGGTAATACTAGGAAGTGAGAAAAAAAAAGACATACCAAATTGCCAAAGGCTTTTATTGGTCCTAGTTTCCAGATAATTTCAGTTTACTTAGCTTGTGTCTTTGGACTAAATGCTTAAATTCACTGGCTGTCAATATTTTCACTTAATAGTGAGGAACTTGCACTAAATCATTCTAAACTCCATCTTTTAAGTTTTATAGATGTTTGCCTCTATAAAGTGGATGTTATCTTAACAGCGTTTTAAGATTTCTTTACTTCTATTATTATTCTGCATTTGGAAGTGAGTCTTGTGGAAGAGGCATCTGTTTCACTGCTGAATACATAGGGATAATATTGATCTTATATTTGGAGAAATTAGGTCTCATTAGATGATCTTGCACACTAGAGAAGTGCATCTATGCTGATGATCTTTGAGACTTGCCAGTTATTTTAGTTGGTCATCTAGTTGTCACATAATTTTGGTATCACAATGAACCAAAGGTTCCGAAGCCCTTCTGAGTACACTTGGTGTTAACTCATTTTTGCCTCATCTTAAGTGGCTTGATATAATTCTTCAGAGCAAAACAAAATTTTAAATTTACTTTCCAATATTTGGAGGAATAATTTTTAGACATGAATTCTGCAGTTTTCTAATCAGCAAGGTCACTTTCCTCTGGGTGAGAAGCACCATAGTATGCTTTTACAGAGTCAGTAAGTCAGGAATGACAGCAATAATAATAAAAGTCCTGTCCATAAGTACCTTCAGATTGCAGTTTGTGTAATGACATCACATCTCTCCTTTAACTAAACACAGAAGTCTCATTTACCTGCTAGTCTGGTAAACATGATTTTTTTTCTGGTTAAAATGTAATATAAGACCATAAATACACGACATTTATATTCAAAAGAGATTATGAAGAGAAGATGAAGAACAAATGATGTGATAATGTATGCGGTTATAGGTAAGACAGCAGGTGGATAGATGACAAATCACATTTCTTCTTCAGAGTTCCTTGAATTTTGCAGCATGTACATTTCCAGACCACGAAGGCATATCAAGACCCAAGTGGTGACAAGAGAGCTGCTGCTTTAGTTTTAGTATCTTCCATTGCATGAATATTTATCACAGCAGCACCACATAGAACATGGCCCCCTGCTTCTAGCTGTCATTCGCTGTATGTGACATCATAGCTAACAGTCTCTACCTGTTTCTGTTCTGAGGAGCTCTTTTGTAGCTTTAAGTGTCTATGTGCCTTCATTAATGCTGCCTTTAATTTAGATGGAGACGAGAAAGAGCTTTTTACATTTCTAAAATATTTATAACTTAAAAACAACAACTGGTTGCTCCTTTTCACTAACTTGATTTAAATCTAAAATCAATTAGTGATCTCTCTGTAATGTGATCCATGATCTAAGGTGTCCATATTCACATGCATGTTTCTATTCAGATGCAATTGTTTCTTTTACTTCTGCTGCTATTTAACATCCGCATTTTATTCTAGAGACCTGAGTTCACTTAATCAAACCAAGCCTTGAGGATTTATTGGATTTTGTTATTGCAAATAAAAACTGGTAGGTATGCTATACAAAACCCACTTTGAAACTAAAACTCATAAACATTAATCAGACTAATGATGAATCAATAACAAATTCCATACTGAATTCATGCATATCTGTGTATGATTTGTATGTATGCACAAAGGGCTGTGAACCTTGTCAATTTCAAATTCATCTCAAAAGCAGAATTACTATCAATTTTACTTTCATTTGTTTCCAGAAATTCAGTTACATTGTTGTACCAAATTGGTTATAGAATTAACTTAATTTTATAGTGATAAATAATACAACCAGCCATTGAGATGATCTAATATAGGAATTTCTTAAACTCTTATAGGTTTCAATTATCAATAATAATAAATAACATGCTGATGTTAGTCTCTTAAGATAGATTTGAGAAAACATATTTATTGAAAAAAATACTGACTCAAAGTTCTTCCTGATTTTCTTGATTCCTCTGTTTTCAGGTCCAAGTATTTCATTAGATTAACTTATAAATATTACGATAATTCTTTCCAATCTCATATGATGATGATTATATTGTATTATCAGTGTTAATTTATCAACCAAATGTTAACTTATACTTGAAAGAAAAGATCTGTGAATGTTAAATTGAGAAAATTCCTTGATAAATTAAGATGTCCTAAGTTAGTTAGCCTCATGATGGTAGGTAGTGTTTTTATCCTATTTCCATAAAATTTTCACCCCTGGCATGCCCTGGTGGAACAATGGTTAGGTCAGTCGTCTCGGAGGAGCAAGTCATATAGCCCAGGCCAGAGGGGAAGTAACCATTGTGAGCAACTAAATAAAAGCTAAAATAAAATGCTTCTTCCTCCTCTCTCTGTCTGCCTCTGCCAACTTGCGTTCTTTTCTGCCTATAACCTTCCTTTTCTTAAAAGAAAAAAAAAAGCAAATTTTCATTGTCAGCATGCCCTGTTTAGTGGTTAAGTTGGCAGTCTCTGATTGCTGTGTTCTTCATACATTCCAGGGACACAGTTTCAAGACCTGAAGCCGGGGAACAACCAAGATGAACAACTAAATAAAATAAATAAATGCATCTTCCTCTTCTCTCTTCTTACCTGACTGCCTACTCACTTTCATTCCTGCCTGAAACCTTTCCTTTAAATTTTTTTCATTAAAGATAGATAATTTTTCTGTCGTATAATCTATTCCAGAAACTCATCATTTCTTTTTATGCTTCTATTTTTTTTTCAATTCTTTCACTTTAGAATCCCTTTGCTTTATTTCTTTCTATGACTAGCATTCACCCTTTAAAAGTTTGAACTAGCGTTTTATCTAAGGAGTTTCCTGGCTCCCCACAACTATGCAAAACAATTCTAAAGCATACTAGTTTATCTTATACTAACAATGCAATTCTCAAGGATAATCTAATGTTTGTATATCTGGTGTTTAATACAATGCCTGCACATAGACAGAAGTCACTCAATAAATATTCATTGAACTTGAATGTCTTTAAGGACCTAAGCACAAAATATTTTGTTTTTTTGGTAATGATGAAGTGTTTACTACTTGTTTGTTTTCATTTATATTTTAACTAATAACTTTAGTCTGACGTAGGTTTTCTTCATTCCTTTCCATTTTTTTTTAAGTTTTGCTCGTCTAAGTGGATAATTTCTTCTTGATTTTTCTTCTAGCTCGCTGTTCTTTTTATTCTGTTTGGTCAAATCTGCTGTTGAGCATCTCTACTGATTTCTTCAGCTCAATTATTGTATTTTTTAAAAAACTCTGGTCAAAACAAGGAAACTTCAATCCTACCTTCAGACCCCCAGAAAAGAAATAAAAGGTTGGCTATTGAGTTCAATTATCAAAGGCCAGTGATTTAATCAAGTATTCCATGTAAAGAAAACTTCATAAAAACTGAATAAGTGCAGGTTGGAGAACTTCAGGACTGGTAAATACAGGGAGGTGCTAGGAGGGTAAGTATGCTCTAACAGAACATAGAAGCTCCATAATCATACCCATATACTTTGTCCTCTGAATCTTTTCCATGTGGCTCTTCCTGGTTATATCTTTTTATAATAAGCTGATAATTTAATAAGTCATTGCTTTCTTTGAGTTCTATGAACTGCTCTAGCAAATGAATTGAATCCCAAGGAGTAAGATATGGATCCCTCCTGTCTACAGCCAGTTGGTGAGAAGTCCAAGGGTTATCCTAGGCTTGCAATTTTCATCTAAAGTGGTTGAGGAGGCAGTCGGTCTTGTACCACTGAACCCACAGCCTGTGGGATCTGTTTAAGCACGGGTTCGCATGTGGTTTCCACATGTGAATCTCCACTTTGGACTCCCTTTAATCACCCAATTATCTCTCCAATCTTGGCAGCAGTGTTTTGTGCTGTGTCCTTGCCTCTCAGATGTATCAAAGAAGAATTATTGATGTTCCAGTCCGTTTAGTTTTTAACAAGTTCTTAGGATGAAGTGGCAACTTTTAAACTCTTCACATGTGGAAATGGAACTGCAAGTTCCATGTTTGTTTTGAAATGATAGATTTTGACTATTTCCATTTGCTTTTTGTGTTATTTTGGTGATCTGTTTTATTTGATTACTTTGACTATTTCCTCTTTATTCTTATTTATCATTACTATGATTATGCTTTTGCTTCCTATGGTTTTCTCTGCAACTGTCCACTGGCAATTCATTAAGCTTTATATTTATTAAGCTTTATATTTATTAAGCTTTATTCATTAAGGTTTATAAAAATATATGAACATCTTGTCTCAAATAATTTTCATGTTTCAATCTCTCTTTTCTTTTTGTGAAACCCTATTTCTTAGTCATATTGTCTCATAGTTTCACAGTTTATTAGTCTCCCATTCTTTTGTTGACCAAGAGATAATCTGCAATACAATCAAGAAAGTGCTTCAGAGATCATGATTCAACAACCAAAGGACAGTCCTAAAGTATGTTCCAATATATTTTTTAAAAAGAGCCAAGCAAGGAAGTGGTCTGAGACCCAGGTAATTTTTTTTTTTGAAATTTTTGAATTGGTTGACAACATTCTCTAGGTGAAAACCACAGTGGGGTCTTTGGTAGCAAGTTACAGAGAGCCTTCCTGATTCTTTTCTAATCATTGATAAGGAGAAAACAGGGAGTTTCTGTTCTTTCACAGTCTTCAAAAAAAAAAGAAATCAGTGAATGAATGTTCTTTTTGGTCACTTTTAGTCATAGAGACTGGTGTGGTGAGAGTGAAAACTAAAGTAATATTATTATTCAAGTAAAATTAAATCATTTAAAGTTCATTTTGATGTCTCTTTTAGGGAGTTAATGATTTAATTCAGTACTTGAAAATTCAGTTAATTTAAAGTTGAATTATCAAATTCAAATCTTTTATCCATCAACTCTTTCCTCCTGCTAATGGGCAGTTTTCTATCTTTTGCATTTTGAGAAGATATCAGAGTGCCTGATTTAGTTTTATATAAGTAATATTATGGTATTTGATATCAGAATGGATCTGTTCCCTGGTCCTTGGTGTATTTTGCTTTGGGATGGCTACTGCTGGTATGAATTGCCTTTGGCTCTCTTTTGCAAGGTGCCTCTCTTCTGATATGACTCCTCTCCTTTTAAACTATTGTACTTATTCTTTGAGATTAGGCAGGGATGCTGCTGAAACCAAGCTCTGAGCTGTCTACCACACAATATTTGTTACTGACTCCCATCGCTCCATACTACAACTTGCTGTGACATACCTACTGGAGAACCATCCCCAAATATTTTTGCTCCAATACTAAAGGGATTGGACACTTTTAATAATACTTCACATTTTCTGAAGTCAAGAACTTCCTCTGGGGGTGTCTAGATTTGCCTTGCTACTATTTTTAGTCCAGGTAGACTGTCTTCATCGTCATCTCCAAAACAGGGAGTAGAGACCCTGATCCTTAGGTTCTGAGACTCTCAGATTAATTTGGATTATCTTTCTTTACCCATATACATGTGTGCGTGTGTGTGTGTGTATATATATGTGTGTGTGTGCTTGTGTGCACACATGTTCTGACATACACACTGACACTTTGTGTCTATGGGGATCTCAAAAATATTCATACTAGCACGTAAACCCTCTGCATTTGCCTCTCCTTTATCTAGATCCTTACTTGAATATAGGACGATTTTTTTAATTATACAACTCATCCTACAATTTCTCTAAAAAATATTCAAATTAATAATAAAAGAAAAATATGAGAAGTTATATAGATAAAAATTATAAATAAGAAAAAGTAGACTTCATTAATACACCTGTGTTATTTTCTCTATGAGAGAGAAAATACCAATAAATGAAACCAGGGATAATTTTTGAAATATAACCGTAAGTATGATGAAGCTAAAAATTAAAAAGATAGATTTTTATAACTCTGCTATTAAATATAAATTTTTGAATAAGATAGATAATTTCCTAGGAAAAATATAAAACCGAATTAACTCAGAGGAACAAATATATGGACAAGAATTGAAGTTTGTCCAAAATTTTATTCCAAAACTCAAACTTACTAATAAAGACGGTAAAATAAAATCATGTTATACTTTTTTCACTCATAAAAATTTCAAAGTTTTTATTGCTGTTAGTTTTGTTAATGTTTAATAATCATAAGCAATAAACTGTGTAGCAGGAATTCAAATCTCTTCATATTTTATGTGAACTTTTGGAAAAATTTAAGAAAAACAAATGAAAATTGATCTATTAATTTTACTTCTAGAAGCATATTCTAAGGACCTGTGAATAGCTGACCATTAAAAAGTAATCTTCAAGGGTGATCTTCCCCATTACTTGTACTATCAAAATGAAAACATTAGAGAAGTCTTCAATAGAACAATATGTAGTGGAATAACATACAGATATTATACAGGATATAATGTAATATGATTACTATAATATACAGTGATGTTATGGTTGAATATTAAATAGAAATTGAATTAAAGATTCTTTAATCCTATTTAAAATAGATACGTATGTGATAGGCACTTAGACATTTTATTTACTTATTTGTTTATTTTTGGTTGTTTCCTCTGGCCTGGGCTGCAAAGTAGGCCCTTGATCTTTATGTGGTCTACACCTCAACTGCAAGATTAACACCTCAACTTCAGGACATATCTGCTTTATTTAATTTTTAAAATTTCAGCTTTATTGTGTTTTTAAATTTAAGCTTTATTAACTAGTAATTTATAATTATTTATTTTATTTTAATTATATTGAAGGAACATTGTATTCTAATAATATATAGGTGTGCATCATCATAATTCAACATCTGTATATATACATGATATCTATCTTCAACCGTACAAGTCTGTCCATCATATATATAATATTGACCCCTTTTATCCAATTTGCCAACTCCCCTCTCTCTTCCCTACAGGTAACCAATAGTTTGATTCTCTAACTAAAAGTTTATTTTTTATTTAGTTTGGTTTCTCTATAAACTATATCTGAGTGAAATCATAGGATGTTTGTCTTTCTTCTTCTTACTTATTTCATTAAGAATAAATAGCAGTATTAAGAATAATTCCTTCTATTTCTAGCCATGTTGTTGTTTTAATAGCTGAGTGGTATTCCATTGTGTAATGTTAATTTTTTATTTCTGCATTATTGAGGCTTATTTGTCTAGATTTTGTTGTTGAATTCCCTGTTCCTATTCTTTCTTGAATAATATTATAATCAAATATGACTTGGAAGTTTTCCCTTAAATATTGCTTTGACTATGTTAGAGTAGGCATTACATTTTGAATTGTATTTACTTACTATAGTGTATGTCTCTTTTATCTAAGAGTGTGCTTTTAAAAATCTTGAAATAATTTGATATCCTTGTTTAAACTTTAAATAATTGACTTGGAGCCTAATTAAATTGTGAAATGTGACAATGATACCATTAGTGTCCCTTAAAACAAAAGGGACAGCTGCTTTTGGGTCCCCTCCAAAGACTGGGCCTGGGACAATTCAATGCCTCTTTTGCCCCATGTTATCTTTATTTAAAAATTTTATATTTAATTTTATACTTCATTTTCATTTAATTTTTGTATTTAATTTTTTATTTCATTTTTAATTTATCACAATACAATCCTGGTTTATTAAAAATGGGACAAAGTTTACATTTATATTAAAATGATGGGACTTTGGGAAATATGAATGCAACAGTACTGTCCCATTTAAAATGGTACACATGCTCTGCCTACTCTGTTGTCATCTCTGGGCCAACAGTTTAGTACCCTCTCCAATAGAGGAGAATTTATACATTGTCTTTACACAGAAAAGGAAGGAGGGTAGAAAGAGCTATTCCTGAATTTCTTGCTTCATAATTCTCTTCAGCTACAAATATTTTTTCATGTCAAAGAGGCATATTTTCAGATTCCATATTCTGATTCTCTTGTTTCTTTCATAATATTCTATACTCCTTATATTAACTATTTAATGGGGATGGTAGAAGAATTTTCCCAACAGCTCTTCGCTTATGTCAATCACCTGCTCATGCAGAAAGCCATGTATATGTAGGCTCTCTGGTTATCTTGCCTATCCATCTGATGATACATTTCCAAGTCTTGGAATTGAAAGGCCACTGTAACCAACTTACCTACTTTCCACATATCCTGATCTTATATAAGTAGGAAAATAGTGAGGTGATCCTCTAGCTTCCATCAAATCTTTCCTCTGAGCCTAAGAACTAGCAGAGATTATTTTAGTTTTCTACATGTCAGGGATGGTTTTCACAGTTTCCATAAATGATGAAAACTTTCTCTTATTTTCATATTTAACTAGTCATTTCCAGGGAAAAATAAGGGAACAAGGAAGACTTGTGTTAGAACTTTTATATACCATAGTCCCAGCATTCTTACCTCATTCTTAAATTGTATTAAGTTTAGAATAGGAAGGAGAACTATTTCATGCTTTGTGGGACAGAGAAACCCAACAGAAATACCCAGGTTGAGAAAATGGTAAGGTGGTGTATCGTTAGTATGTAAAATCTTAGTCTAGATAAATGTCTGGCAGTGCCAATGAGAGAGAGAGAGGAGAGAGAGAGAGAGAGAGAGAGAGAGAGAGAGAGAGAGAGAGAGAGAGAGAGAGAGAGAGAGAGAGAGAGAGAGAGAGAGAGAGAGAG